>JAPQRP010000030.1:2125797-2138444 GCA_037367295.1 Apogon hyalosoma | reverse complement strand
TTCATCAGGACATGTTTTATAACCACATCCTCCACTACAAGGACATGATCTCTACTGCCAAATCACTGTACTTTGCCAATCAAATCATTTCAAGTAGTGGGAACACACAGGTTCTCTTCACTTTAGTTAACAAAACACTACACCCCTCAGACTCTTTTCCTCCTCACTTTTGTTCAACTGAATACTGTAATGCAGTTACGGAATACTTCAGTACAAAGATTTTCAGGATTCACCGACACCTAGCCCACAGCACGTATACCTCCCCCCTCCCTCCTTCATCCCACCTGTCCAAACTTCTCTCTCCTCCACACTTTCTAGCTTCAAACTTCCCTGTGTTTCAGATATATCTTACTTCATCAGGAAAGCCAAGCCATCCACCTGCCAGCTCCACCCCCTGCCAACTGGTCTGCTCAAAGCTTCCATCACCCCCCACCCCTATTGTAACTGCCTTTGTTCACTCCTCTCTCATCTGTGGTCTTGTTCCTTCATCTCTCAAATCAGCTTTAGTGACCCCACACTCAAGAAACCTGGTGCAGACCCAAATACCTTCAGTAACCTTCGTCCTATCTCCAATCTTCCTTTTCTCTCTAAAGTTCTTGAAAAAACAGTTGCATCTCAGGTCCATGGCCACCTCTCTGACAATAACCTTTATGAACAGTTTCAATCTGGTTTTCGCCCACTGCACAGCACAGAAACAGCTCTTTTAAAGATCACCAGTGACCTTCTTATGGCTGCTGACTCTGTACTCCTTTCAATCCTCATTCTCCTTGATTTAACCGCAGCATTCAACACCATCTCCCACTCCATCCTGATCCAGACTAGCCTCCATTGGTATCTCAGACACACCCCTCCACTGGTTCATCTCAGACCTCTCTGGCCGCACTCAGTTTATTCAGCTAACAATATTTACATCCCACCCATCCCCCCTTTTCTCTGGTGTTCCCCAAGGCTCTGTTCTTGGGCCCCTTTTATTTGTCATTTATCTCGTCCCTCTTGGTCAGATATTTTGCAAGTACAACATTCATTTCCGTTGCTATGCGGAGGACACCCAGCTCTACCTGTCCACCAAACCCAATTCCACCCTTCCACCCACATACCTGTCTGACTGTTTACAGGAAATCAGAACCTGGTTCTCCATCAATTTCCTCAAACTTAACAGTAATAAAACTGAAATTCTTCTCATTGAAAATTAATAGGAAAATAACAGAAAAATTGCAGGAAAATATCAGAAAATTAACAGGAAAATAACAGGAAAGTATTTGGGATGATGGTTTGTTCTAAGGCATGATTATGACATGTTCTGTAGTGGGACGATAGTGTGTTAGGGTGGAATAATGACGTGTTCTGTGGTGGGACGATAGCATGTTATAGTGGGATGAAGGCATGTTCTGTGGTGGTACGATAACGTGTTATGGTAGGATGAAGGTGTGTTCTGTGGTGGGATGATAGTGTGTTACAGTGGGGTGATGGAGTGTTCTGTGGTGGAATGAAGGCGTATTCTGTGGTGGGACAGTTGCATGTTACGGTTGGATGAAGGTGTGTTCTGTGGTGGGACAGTAGCATGTTACAGTGGGATGAAGGTGTGTTCTGTGGTGAGACAAGAGCGTGTTACAGTGGGATGAAGGCGTGTTCTGTGGTGGGACGATAGTATGTTACAGTGGGATAAAGGCGTGTTCTGTAGTGGGATGAAGGTGTGGTCTGTGGTGGAACGATAGTATGTTCTGTGGTGAGACGATAGCGTGTTATGGTGGGATGAAGGCGTGTTCTGTGGTGGGACGATGGCGTGTTCTGTCAGATGTTCTTGTATGTGTTTAATTCTTTTTCCTGTGCTTTTCTCTTCAGGTTGTACCTGTGTTTCCATCGACTCCATTATTGCTGTCTCCAGGTATTACTCTGTACCGGGCCATATGCAGTCTGTCTAAGGCTCAGTCTACTTCTTGGTGCTGCTCCTCCTCCTCCCTCCTGTCCCCTCCCTTCTCCCTCCCTGCCCCTCCCCCCTTGTCCTCACCCTCCTATGTCTGAACCTGACCAGACCGGAACAGGACGCCGCGTTTAGCCCTGATTCCTGCCAGTGTTTAGTCCACACTGGCAGCCTGCCCGGCTGCCTCCTCACAGGTGGATGAATGAAGACCCCGTTCAAGAGTCCAGCGGCCCCCCGGCCCCGAGCCGATGGAGGTGAGTCCCAGCAAACCCAGGTTCTCAACAGGGTCGGGTTCAGTCTGGGTCAGGTTAGGATCCAGGACCCGGATCTATAGACCACAGCGGGTCCATAGATCTGATCCAGACCACAGGGGGTCCATAGATCTGATCCAGACCACAGGGGGTCCATAGATCTGATCCAGACCACAGGGGATCTATAGATCTGGTTCAGACCACATGGGGTCTATAGATCTGATCCAGACCACAGCGCGTCCATAAATCTGATCCAGACCTGATCCAGACCACAGGGGGTCCATAGATCTGATCCAGACCACAGGGGATCTATAGATCTGATCCAGAACCTGATGATTTTCTCCATTAATCATTTGGTTTGTGAAACATTCAGTTTTGTGTTTGTCAGAAGAGGAAGAAGGAGATAAGGACATGAGGAGACAAGGAGATAAGGAGACAAGGAGATGAGGAGGTAAGGAGATAAGGATACAAGGAGAGAAGGAGATGAGGAGGTAAGGAGACAGGGACATAAGGAGATGAGTAGGTAAGAAGATAAGGAGGTGAGAAGATAAGGAGATGAGGAGACAAGAAGATAAGGATATGAGGAGGTAAGGAGATTAGGAAACAAGGAGGTAAGGAGATGATAAGATAAGGAGATGAAGAGACAAGGAAATAAGGATATGAAGAGGTCAGGAGATGAGGAGGTAAGGAGATGATAAAGAGATAAGGAGACAATAAGGTAATACAACAAGGAGATAAGGAAAAAAGGATATGAGGAGATGAGATAAGGATTCATATCTGTTCATCCTGAATCCATGATACGATGGTTCTTCATTTTTCTGATGTTTCAGGACATTCAGGAGTTTCTGCAAATATGATGAAGAAGAAGAACTCCAACAAGTAAGATTCACCTGGACCCACACCATGATCTCCTCCTCTTCTTCCTCTTCCTTTTCCTGATGTGTGTTCTGGTTCTCCTGTTTCAGGAAGCCCAGGACCACCGTGGGTCCATCTAAGACCATGTCCCAGCCTCGGAGGAATATTGTGGGTTGCAGGATCCAACACATCTGGAAGGAAGGCAGTGAGTCCAGGCCCCAGACTAGAACCCATGTCAGAGTCCAGATTGGTCTGGGCTGATCCAGACTGTGTCTCTGTGTTCTTAGGTAAATCATCCCAGTGGAAGGGGACCGTCCTGGACCAGGTCCCGGTGAACCCGTCCCTGTACCTCATCAAGTACGACGGCTTTGACTGCATCTATGGCCTGGAGTTGTACAGCGACGAGAGGGTGGTGGGCCTGGAGGTTCTGCCGGACCGAGTGGGTCAGTGATGGGGGGGCCTGGAGGTTCTGCCGGACCAAGTGGGTCGATGATGGGAGGGCCTGGAGGTTCTGCCGGACTGAGTGGGTTGGTGGTGGGGCTGGAGGTTCCGCTGGGCCAAGTGGGTTGGTGGTGGGGTGGACCTGGAGGTTCCACCAGACCGAGTGGGTCAGTGGTGGTGGTGGTGGTGGGTGGGGGGTTAATTGATGGGGTGTGCTGGGCCTGGGAGTTCTTTGATCTGAAGCTGTTATTTACATTGTATGTGATGTGTTCTTTCAGTGTTTCTAGAACAGGTCTGACAGTTGTTGATGGTTTCAGCCCCTGCCCGGGTCACCGACTCCCTCTTGGCCGACACCATGATTGGAAAGGCGGTGGAGCACATGTTTGAGACAGAGGATGGGCCGAAGGAGGAGTGGCGGGGGATGGTTCTGGCCCGAGCACCCATCATGACCTCCTGGTTCTACATCACATATGAGAAGGACCCAGTTCTCTACATGTACCAGCTCCTGGACGACTACAAGGAGGGCGACCTGCGCATCATGCCCGACTCCAGTAGGTCACAAGACCTCTCATCTGACTTGCATGTGGTCTGAAGATCTGCAGTCTGAGGACCTGCGGTCTGAGGACCCACGGTCCATGGACCCTGAGGACCCACGGGCTGTGGACGCGCAGTCCATAGACCCCGAAGGACCTGTGGTCTGTGGACCTGTGGTCTAGGGACCCGTGGTCTGTGGACCCCAAGGACCCACACTCCAGGGACCCATGGTCCGTGGACCCCAAGGACCCACGGTCCGGGGACCTGTGGTCTGTGGACCCAGAGGACCCACAGTCCGTGGACGGTCCGAGGACCCAGGTGATGAAACCAGACCAGGACATGTGTGCCGACTTGTAGTTTGTGGTGAACATGAGCCTGGTCCGGTTTCATTGATGATCAGGGTGTACTAATGGATGTTGTTGTGTCTCTAGACGACGGCGGCAGCTGCGAGCGTGAGCCCGGCGAGGTGGTGGACAGTCTGGTGGGGAAACAGGTGGAATACGCCAAAGAGGATGGAGGGAAACGCTCCGGGATGGTCATCCACCAGGTGGAGGCAAAACCCTCTGTCTACTTCATCAAGTTCGATGACGACTTCCACATCTATGTCTACGACCTGGTCAAGACTTCATAAGACCGGGACCTGGATGGGCCTCGTCAAGACCTCATCAGACCCCAGAGATGCCCTGTGACCAGGACAGACCAGGACCCAAGTCCACAAAAAGACTGCAAGACCTGCAGAGATCACAAAGACCACATTGACTCCATCAGTCACGACTCCCACATCTACATCTACGACCTGGTTGGGACTTTGTAAGACTAGGACCTGGACTGGGTGGTCGAGACATCATAAGACTCTCTGACAGGGGACTGACCAGGACCCGAGCCCACAAAAAGACTGCAAGACCTGCAGAATCCACTAAATCTCCTACAGAGTTGTTTAATACCCTGAACCCTCAGAACACCTCCTGGATCTAGATCTGAGCCCTGATCCAGATCCAACTGAGCCTTAAGACCTGACAGAACCCCTTGTCCCCCTAACCCCCTTCCCCCATTATGACCCATATCCAAACCTCAGATCAGTCTCTGGTCTGGATTATGAACACCTGAAGGAGACAGTGGGCACAGAAGACCTGATTGGTTCAAAACTCGGACAGATGTGAGACTATGTGATGCCTCTCCTGAGATCCCATTGGACCGTCTGAGACCAGATCTGATGGGTTTAATGAAGGAGTGTGAACGTGGATCGATCAGAGGACACACACTTTTTCCTACGTTACCCGTAATGCCTCTTTTTACTCGCTGTTAGCTTCAGCATTTGTGTTGTGCTTGAATGAGAACAAGGCTCCTGATTGGCCATTTTACTTGTTTGTGCCAAACTGAAGTATTAATGAACTGACACTGTAAAGTCCCAGTGTCCTTGAATGCACTATGATGGTTTGTCTGTAAACCTGCTCTGACTGGCCGATTCTGAACCTCACATTTGACTGTTTCACCTGGTTTTTAATGAACTGAGGTTTTTATTCGATGAGTTGTGGCGTTTCTTATTTTCCTTGTGAAACCTGAATGCATCATCTTTTCGGTAACCACGGTAACGTTTCGGGTTTTAACTTACGTCACAGGTGAGAAAAACAAACATAATGTTTAACAAAAGGAAGCAGCATCCGAAGAAACAGACAAACAAACGTGTGTTTATGTTTTGAGTCAGAAACAGATTTTTTTTTGTTATAAACCTGTTTAATGTTTATTTGTTTGTTTGCCAGGTCAGATGTTTCTCCAGTTTATCTGGCTTATTTTGTCAGTAAATGATGCACATTAACTCTGACGCCGTTTAGTTGAATCAGATTCACCTGTTTTATTTTCAATCAACTGACGAAAGTGAAACAGACATGGGCCAATGTGGACCGACTGAACCGACATGGGCGGACTAAGGGCTGATGTGGACCAACATGGGCCGTCATGGACTGACTATGGGCCAACGTGGACTGACATGGGCCGACGTGGACCGACAAGGGGTTGACATGGATCGACTAGGGGCTGACGTTGACTGACTAGGGGCCGACGTGGGTGGACTAAGGACTGACGTGGACTGACATAGGCTGACGTGGGTGGACTAAGGGCCAACATGGACTGACGTAAGCAGAGTAAGGGCCGACGTGGACCAACTAGGGGCTGATGTGGGCCGATGGACCACATGATTTTGACATGTTGAAACCTAGTGGAAACGGAGTCGGATGTGTCTAAAAGTACACAAAAGTATGTGGACGTGTCTGTATTAATTCAGTCTCAGGTTTGGACCTTTGACCCCTCAGGCTGGTCCATTAACGTCCCGTTAACCCATTAACTCATAAATCTCATCGGAATCAACTGGATGTGACATTGTCTTACTTTTGTTTATCTGAGGTTCTGGAAATGTCTGCAGAGTTCTGATTTCACTGGTTTAAACCTGACTTAAATGAACCTGACTTAAGTAAACCTGATTTAAATAATCCTGATTTAAAATAATCCTGTTTTAAGTAAACCCATCTTAATCTCTGGCATTTAATTTCACCTGAAACAAAACCGTTAACACAAACAATGGATGTGTTTTGTGAAAATCTCACCGTTGTTGAAGAAACCATTAAAATATTTTTCACTCCATAAGTAAATGTTTGAATTAATTTTTTAACTAATTAATCAGTTTATAAAACGTCAGAACACGTTTAACAAACCAGAGCAGTTTAATGTGACAGAAACGAGAAAACGAGGAAAAATTAATAATGTCAGTTAAAGGTGGGGTACGAGATCTTAGAAAAATGGTTCTAGCAGCTACATTTTGAAAATACACAATTCAAAAGTCCAAACCCCTTTCTTTAGATAACCCCCCTGAAGCCACTCCAGAGTACTGGCACACGCAGTGCTTGTTCTGGAGGATTCACGAGTGCTGCGCGGCAACAATTCGCCCAGCTCCGGCTTGGCCTCTGACCCGGCCAGGCTCGGGCTCCGACCCGGCTCCGACTCTAATCCATGCATACCTCAGTCAGTCTCCTCCCAACACCCCTACAGCCCCAGTTCAGACCTATCTGACTAACGTAACATTTCCTAGCAATTTATGTTAGTGACAAAACAGTTTTCCAGTAAACTTTACTTCCCAATATTGCTAATATATCTAGCCAAGCTCTGTCTTCATTTCCTGTACCAGTGCTCCAAGCCTCTGAGAACGCAAGATTCATGCAGGAAGGGTATGCACAGAAGGGGGAGGGACAAATGGCAGTTGAGTTTGATGGACATATCAACATTAAATCATTTTGATTGGGCACTCAAAATGATTGGATGGTGTTTTTTAAGTCTTGTCCGTTCCACGGGTGACTACATTTTTTTTAAATTTTTGTGTTAGAGCATTTAATTAATTGGTTGTAATCGGGATGTGAAGGGGATTTTAAGCAATATAGTAAAAAATGCGCCAGGAAAACATCTTGCACCCCACCTTTAATGAAGTGACGTGTTGGATTTAAACAGATGCTGTCCACATACTTTTGACCACCTGGTTTATCGTCTCGGCTCTAGGACGTAGTTTTAATATTTTAATATGAAATCAGGACTAATTGATCGATCAAACAAATGGTTATTGATCGATTTAGGACTCGACAGATGATGGAGTCAGAATCGGCAGATTGTTCAATGAATGGATGAACACGGGCGGTCCACAAACTTCTGGACCTCATAGTCTTAACTCCATTACCCACAATGCCCCTGTGCTCTGTCAGGCAAAGGTCAGGGGGTTTAGTGGCAGGTGTTCTGGGGGCGGAGTCAGAATATGCCAGCAAGATGCTGATGTGAAGGCGGGTGGATTTTACACATCTGTTCAAGTGTGAATGTGTTGAAGTCTTAATGTGTTGACATGTCCCTAGAGGCGCATCGATGTCAAGCCCCCTGGCAGTGTGTTGACATGTGGCAGTCAGTCAGTGTGCCGCCGTGTGGCGTGTTTGTGTCAGTGCATGCTTCTCTTCCTGTATTTCTGTGTAAATCGGTGCGTGTTGCATGTCCGTGCGGTTTTGCGTTGTTACCGTGTGCCTTTGTTTGTTGCTTTTTGTTCTTCTGTATATTTGCGTAGCATCAGAGGCGTCACATGGACACAAACACGGCATCTTAAAACAACACAAGCCTTGATGTTTGTTGTGTTTTTGTCCCTTTAATGGCCTACACATCAGTGTTTGTACAGAAACAGAACGAAGCTCATGTTATTTACTACAATAAACCATTTCTGTTTTTACAAACCACCATCACTGCTGTTTTGAATCCAGAAAAGTCTGGAAAGTCTATGGTTGAAATGTCAAATATGTGATTGAATGATAGAATGAAAACACTGTTTGTTCATTACATGGACTTTACAGGTTGTATTTACTGTAACATTTACAAATCGACTAGGTAAAAGGACACAAACAAATATATATATATATATATATATATATAATATATATGTGGAATAAATACTATTATATACTATTATATATAAATACTATTATTATATACTAATAATATTAAATATTATTATTGTATTCTAATGCTATTATATACTAACTCTATTATATACTATTATTATCTACTAACGCTATTATATACTATTATTACATACTAACACTATTACATACTATTATTATATATTAACACATAAATTATTATTACTACATAGTAATGCTATTATCTACTATTATTATATAATAACGCTATTATATACCATTACTATATACTAACACTATTATATGCTATTATTATATACTAACATTATTATGTACCATTATTATATACTAACACTATTATATACTATTACTATATACTTATATTATTATAATATACTAGCACTATTATATACTATTATTATATACTAACACTATTGTATGCTATTATTATACACTAAAACTATTATAAACTATTATTAGATACTAACACTATTATGTACTTTTATTATATACTTACACTGTTATATACTATTACTATATACTAACACTATTATATATTATTACATACTATTCTATTATCCACTATTATTATATAATAACACTATTTTATACTATTATTTCATACTAACACTATTATATACTATTATTATATACTAACACTAGTATGTACTATTATTACATACTAACACTATTATATACTATTACTATATACTACTACTATTACATACTATTATTATATACTAACACCATTATGTACTATTATCATATTCTAACACTATTATATACTATTAATATATATTCACACTATTATATATACTATTACTATATACTAATGCTATTATATACTATTATATACATTCACCATTATATACTATTATTATATACTAACACCATTATGTACGTGAAAAACATCGGATCAGTTTTAGTTTAAATTCATCTGATTAAAGGAAGATTGAACACATTTATATATCAATATAAATAGTTTATATTGATATGTAAATTGTAGATCAGTGGAACCAGCACAGAATTAATGAACTGGGCTGAATCTAAATGAAAAGGGTCTGGTTTGGTCCGTATCCCTGGGCCCTAGTCCTGGTCCCTGTACCAAGTCCTAGTCCCAGTCCTGGTTCCTCCCCGCCGGCAGGTGTCGCTGCGCTTCCGTTAGTCTGTTTTCACTCCGTTAAATGAGCAGAACCAGACCCGGGTCCGGTGGTGGTTCGCGGATGGTTCGGTGTTTACCCTCATTTAAAACTAATTGACCGTATGTCTTTTCTCCAGAACCAAGCGGCACCATGGCTCACCTGACGCAGAACCCGGCAGATAAAGAAAGGTGAGTTTATGTGGAACTCAGGTTTGTATTATCCTGAGCTAAAGCTAATGCTAATAGGTAGCATCAACAGATTCACACAAAATACGCCACAATAAATCTGAATATACTGACTAAAGATCCGGAGGGAAAATTAGTCATTAAACTCTCTGTCTTATCTGTGAGGGAGGCTGTTGTCGGTGATTGTATAGCCCAGTTTTATACATAAATCACAGAGAAAATCAACGTGTTGTGTCCGGCTTTGCTTTAGAAAAGCGAAAAAAAAAGTTTCAGTCAGTAAAATAAAGACAAGGCATAAAATCATCTTAAAACGAAGATGGTTGGAGGTATTTTTTATTTATTTATTTTTATAAAAGATAATACATTACATCAGGTACTAAAGTCGAAAACATGGAGATGTTGAACCGAGAGAGATTTGTCCATGAAGTTTGGCCTCTGTCGGTGTTCCGTAGCCAGAACCAGAAAACGTGACGTGGAGATAGAAACTAGAGTGTTTTTTGTTTGTTTGTTTTACATATTTATTTATTGTTATACGGCATGCAATGGAAGCATAAAGAATACTATACAATATTAATGTAACAACATGAACAGAACATAGCCAGGGAACAAACTATACAGGCAGAATAATCCAACAGTTTATGTAAAGATAGATCAGTGGTTTTGATAGCTTTTTTATTTTCAGAATACTTGAAATATATTGAGTAAGCTCAATTTTAAAGATTGAAAAAGAAGGTTTGTGATTGGAGAATTTGGATTTATGAATGTGATATTTTGCTGAAAACAGAATTAGATTGATGATGTAGTATTGATCTGATTTGTTAGCAGGATATGAGAAAATACCAAACAATGTTTTTGCATAAGTAAGAGTCAGAGTCATCAGAATCAATATTTTGGCAAATAAAAAAAACAGACTTCTTGCCAGAAAATGCTTGAGAAGGAACAGGACCAGAACAGATGATATAAATTTTCTTCTGATTGATTTCAAAAGGAGCAATCCACACTGAGGAGCAATCCACACTCACGTCCTTTTTATATCTTTGTAGGAACAGTTTGCAAGGATAGAAACAATGAATTAATTTAAGAGAAACTTCTTTTATCCTGTTTATAATTAAATATTTAGAGGGCAGACACCAGATTTTCTTTCATTTCAGGTTTGGAATGAGATTATTCCTATAAGAAACCGCATTTAGAACAGGGACAACATTCTTTTGGAATAAACCAGATATATTGAGGTTGTTTAGTGTGTTTTGGCCAGAAAAACAATTTGGCCAACTTCAGAGTCAGCAAGGTTAAATTTCAACAGAGGTGGCTCATGATCTGCAGAATTTTTGAGAAGCATTAACACACCAGACGGGATAGCATCAAAAACCTGTGCATATTCCCTTGGAGGTATGGGACTGCTGAATTTATCTAGAAATTCAGAATAAGGGAGTAAAATACCCTCTGAATTGAAAAGTTGTTTAACTGAAAAAAAATGCCATTAGTAAACCAGTTTTCCAAAAATAAAGATTTGTGTTTGTATAATAGGTCTCTGTTGTTCCAGAGGTTGTATCTGTGAAATGATAAATGATGTTTGTAAATTAAGGACCAGGAAAGAAGCATTTGTTTATGGAAATTAGACAATTTAAGGGGATTTTTTTTTTTTTCATTATAACTGCAAAGTAATATAGATTTAGGGCCACCAAGTTTAGAGAATAAGTAACTGGGGATAAAATTCCAAATTCAAAGGGGGTTTTGCAGAAATTGTTTTATCCAGTTTATTTTAAAGGTGTTACTTAGGGTTGAAAAGTCAAAAAAATTTAAGCCACTGTGTAAGAATTCCTCAAAACTGATTTTCTAATGTAATGTATCCTGGTTTTCCATACACAATTATAAAGCATTTTGTCAATAGATTCAGCAATCCTTTTGTCCACAGCAAGAGACAAGGCTGCATAAGTCTAACAAGATATACCCTCTGCTTTGGTCAACAGAATTCTTCCTCTCAACATCAAATCTCATTGTAGCCATGAATTTAATTTTTTCTGTACTTTTCCTGTAATGGGGTCAAAATTTAGAGAGCATCTAGTGCTTAGATTCTTATTAATAACAATACCAAGGTAAGGGACAGTGTCTTTAATAGGAATGTTACACATGGAGGAAACATTACAGTTTTTGAGGGCAAATAACTCACATTTCTTGATGTTTAAACAGCCCAGAGGCACGAGAGAAAAACTCAGTTATGCCAATGGCAGCTGAAACTTGTGAAGTGTCCTTTAAAAATAAGGTGATGTCATCAGCCAGCTGGCTAATGATGAGCTCTTTTCCAGCTATAGTAATACCTTTCAGGTGGTTGTATTTGATGAAGTCCACAAGTAATTGGGTACAAATAAGAAACAATTATGGAGAGACCGGGCAGCCTTGTCTGAGTCCACGTTTTAAATAGAATCTGGGAGAAGTGCCTGAAAACAGTTTGACTGAGCAATTTGCGTTTTTATACGTAGTCTTAATGGCAGTACAGAAGTAGGGGCCAAAACCAAAATTTTCTAAGGCTGGATATATAAAGTTGTGTTCGATGGAATTGAAGGCTTTGTGGAAATCTAAGAACAAAATTAAGCTGTCATCATCATAAAGATCAGCATATTAAGTAAGGTCTAGTACAAGACGGATATTGTTGGATATGTGTCTGTGCTTCATAAAGCCACTTTGGGTTTCATCAATAATGTTGTACAAAACATTTTTAATTCTGTTGGCAAAAATTTAGGCTAAGATTTTATAATCGTTGTTAAGAAGGCAGATGAGATGCCAGTTATCAATCAGAAGTGGGTCTTTCCTAGGCTTTGAGATTAGAGTTAATAGTCCTTGAGATAAAGTGGGAGGGAGAGTTTAACTATTGATGCTTTCTG
>JAPQRP010000030.1:2111006-2122377 GCA_037367295.1 Apogon hyalosoma | reverse complement strand
CACCCTGGACATGTCGCCAGTACATCGCAGGGCTGACATATAGAGACAAACAAACACATTCAGTTTATTAAAATTATTATATTCAGTGTTTTTTATATTTATTATATTCAATGTTTATTACATTCAGTTTATTATATTTATTATACTCATTGTTTATTATATTTATTGTATTCAGTCTTTATTATATTTATTATATTCAGTTTATTATATTTATTAT
The DNA here is from genome assembly GCA_037367295.1 of Apogon hyalosoma. Classification (NCBI taxonomy): domain Eukaryota; kingdom Metazoa; phylum Chordata; class Actinopteri; order Kurtiformes; family Apogonidae; genus Apogon; species Apogon hyalosoma. The sequence goes on along the minus strand of JAPQRP010000030.1, from coordinate 2,122,160 downwards.
AGTCAGTGTTTATTATATGTATTATATTATAGTGGTTCTGTTGGATCTCTTTGTGTTTATTCTAGGGGTTCTGTCAGTTCTTGGTGTTTATTCTAGTGACTAGAATAAGCACCACTAGAATCTAGTGGTTCTGTCGGATCTCCTTTGTGTTCATTCTAGTGGTTTATTTGGATCTCCTTGGTGTTTATTCTACTGGTTCTGTTGGATCTTCTTCATTTTTATTATAGTGGCTCTTTTGGATCTTCTTGATGTTTATTATAGTGGTTCTTTTGGATCTTCTTGGTTTTTATTCTAGTGATTCCGTTGGATTTTCTTGGTGTTTATAATAGTGGTTCTGTTGGATCTCCTTGGTGTTTATTCTAGGGGTTGTGTTGGTTCTGTTTGGTGTTTATTTTATTGGTTCTGTCAGATCTCCTGGGTTTTTATTCTAGTGGTTCTGTTGGATCTTCTTGGTGTTTATTCTAGTGGTTCTTTTAGATCTTATTGTTCTTTATTGTAATGGTTCTGTTGGTTCTCTTTAGTGTTTATCCTAGTGGTTCTGATGGATCTCCTTGGTGTTTATTATGGTGGTTCTGTTGGATCTCCTTGGTGTTTCTTCTAGTGGTTCTGTTGGATCTCCTTGTTAATTCTAGTGGTTTTGTTTGATCTCCTTGGTGTTTATTCTTGTGGTTCTGTTGGATCTCCTTGGGGTTTATTCTAGTGGTTCTGTTAGTTCTCTTTGGTGTTTATAATAGTGGTTCTCTTTCATCTTCTTGGTGTTCATACTAGTGGTTGTGTTGGATCTTCTTGGTGTTTATTTCTGTGGTTCTGTTGGTTGTCCTTGGTGTTTGTTCTTGTGGTTCTGTTGGATCTCCTTGGTGCTTATTCTAGTGGTTCTTTTAGATCTCCTTGTACATTTTCTACTCATCTCTTCCTCATGTTCTCATCTTTTCCTCATCTTCTCCTTGTGTTCGCCTCATGATATCTTCATTTTCTCTCCATCTTCTTTTTGTCTTCTCCTTATGTTGTCTTCGTGTACTCTTCATGTTCTCATCTTCTTCTCATGTTCTCGTTATGTCCTCCTCATCTTCTCCTTCTCTTCTCATGTTCTCATCTTCTCTTGATCTTCTCCTTGTGTTCTCCTGATGTTCTTCTTGTGTAGTTCTCATGATCTCGTCTTCTCTTCATGTTCTCCTTGTGTTCTCCTGATCGCCTTCTTTTGTAGTCTTCATGATCTCCTCATGTTCTTCTCATCTTCTTATGTTCTCCTCTTGTTCTACTCATCTGCTCCTTGTGTTCTCATCTTCCCTTGACTTCTTCTCTTGTTCTCCTCATGTTTTCCTGATCTACTCCACAGGTTCTCCTTTTTTCTCTGTGTTCTCTTCATGTTCTCCCCATGTTCTCATGTTCTTCTCATCTTCTCCCCATCTTCACCTCTTGTTCTCAGGTTCTCTTCATCTTCTCCTCATGATCTCCTCATGTTCTTCTCCTTTTCTACTTGTGTTCTTATGTTCCCTTCATGTTCTCCTCCTGTTCTACTCATGTTTTCCCCATGATGTCCTCATGTTCTCCACATCTTCTCCCCATGTTCTTCTCATCTACTCCTCATCTTCTTGTGTTCTCCTCATCTTCTCCTGACTTCTCTCCTTATGTTCTCTTTGTGTTCTCCTCTTGATCTTTTCATCTTCTCCTTCTCTTCCCCTCATGTTCTCCACATCTACTCGTATTCTCTTCATATTCTCCTCAGGTTCGCTTTATGTTCTCCTTATGTTGTCCTCATCTTCTTTTCATGTTTTCCTCAACTTCTCCTTGTCTACTCCTTATCTTCTCATCTTCTCCTTGTGTTCTTCTTATGTTCTTCTCATCTTCTCCTTGTGTTCTCCTCATTGTGTCCTTGTGTCATGTTGTCCTCATCTTCTCCTTGTGGTCTACTCATGTTCTCCTCAACTTCTCCTTGTGTACTCCTCATCTTCTCCGTGTGTTCTTCTCATGTTCTCCTTTTTTTGCCTCATGATCTCCTTGTGTTCTCCTTAGGTTCTCCTAATCCTCTCCTTGTGTTCTCATGTTCTCCTCGTGCTCTCCTCAGTTTCTTGTCATGTTCTCCTTGTGTTCTCATGTTGTCCTCATCTTCTCATGTTCTTCTCTTCTGGTGTTCTCATGATTTCTTCATCTTCTCATTTTCTCCTCATTTTCTCCTCATGTTCTCCTCACCATACATCCTTTTTTTTTTTTTTTTTTTTTTTTTTTTACATTATTAATAGATGTAGTAGACCAGTCCAGCTCAGTCCTGGTTCATATGGATCATTCAAATGGAGGTTGGTCTCTTTTGTCCATTGTGTGGTTGATTTGCTTTATTAAAGCAGACAACTGGGGGTGATTCGGGGTAGATTCTCTAACCCTGAAGCCTCATTAGTGATTGACTTTGTGTTTGTTCATTCGAGTCTTGGATGAAACGAAAACATTTGTAAAGTTTATATTTTCATCAGGTTTTCAGGTTTTTGACTCAAAACTATGGGTAATGAATTAAACAACTGGCTCACTGGATGGTTTTACGACCTCTGTGTTGACCTTTATTCTCATATTCGGACTTTCATCATCAAATATGGCGACAGGATTCTTCACGTTCTTTGGCATTTTTTTTCCTGCAGGTTTTATGGATCAGATCAAAATTTTATTCAAGGATGAAAATCCAGCGGTCAGAACAAAAAGCTGTCAACTGCTTCACCTGCTGACAGCATATAGTATCGGCAGGTAAATGCATTCTGTACACCATAAATATACTGGAAATACACCGCAAATATACTTGAAATACACTGTAAATATACTAGAAATACACCATAAATATACTTGAAATACATCGTAAACATACTGGAAACACACCGTAGATACACTAGAAAGATACCGTAAATATACTAGAAATATGCCGGAAATACACTAGAAATACATGGTAAATATATTGTAAATACAGTGTAAATGCACTGGAAATACACCATAAATATACTAGAAATACACTGTAAATATACTGGAAATACATTGTAACTATACTGGAAATATACTAGAAATACATCCTAAATATGCTGGAAATACAACGTAACCATACAAGAATTACACCGTAAATATACTGAAAATACACCCTAAATATACTAGAAACACACCCTAAATATACTGGAAATACACTGTAAGCATACTAGAATTACACAGTAAATATAATGGAAATACAGCCTAAACATACTAGAAATACACCCTAAATATACTGCAAATACACTGTAAATATACTGGAAACACACTGTAAATAAAATACATCATAAATATAATAAATATAAACCATAAATATACTGGAAATACACTGTAAATATACTGGAGATACCTCATAACTATACTAGTAATACACCCTAAATATGCTAGAAACACACCCTTAAATATACTGGAAATACACTGTAAGTATACAAGAATTACACTGTAAATATAATGAAAACACACCCTAAATATACTAGAAATACATCCTAAATATACTGGAAATACTATGTAAATATACTGGAAATACACAAAAACTAAGAGATGAGATGAAAAATTGACTGAGTAAACAACAGATAAACAACAGTCTGTTACCTGTTGTTTATTGTTTATCTGTTTGTTGATGTTGTATTGTTTATGCTTTTATTAGTTGTTGTTTATCTGTTTGTTTATGTTTTGTTGGCTTTTATGTGGCTTCAGACAATCCATCCTGTCGTCATCTCTCATGTCCCCGTTGTCCCAGTTGTTGGACGATCCTTCGGATTCCTGCCGAACCAGTGTCCACAGAGTCCTGAATAGTTTGGCTCTGTTGCCTGCAGGTAAACAACAACAACCACGACAATGACCACAACTAGAAAAAACAACCACAACAACAGTGATGACTGTAACAACAACCACAACAACACATTTACCGTACCATACTGTCTTCTTCCTCTTATCCGGGTCCGGGTGGCTGGGGCAGCAGCCTCAGCAGAGGAGCCCAGACAGCCCTCTCCCCAGCCACTTCCACCAGTTCTTCTGGGGGAATCCTCAGGTGTTCCCAAGCCAGACCACAGATATAATCCCTCTACTGTGTCCTGGGTCAGCCCCAAGGTCTACTCCCGGATGGACATGCCCAAAACACCTCCTCAGGGAGGCATCCAGGAGGCATCCTCACTAGATACCTAAACCACCTCAACTGGTTCTCCTCAACATGGGTGAGCAGCGGATCTACTGAGTCCCTCCTGGTATCTGAGCTCCTCCCCCTGTCTCAGAGGTCTCCAACCCTGGTCCTAGAGAGCCACTATCCTGCATATTTTAGATGTTTCCCTCTTCCAGAACACCTGACGGTCATCAACAGACTTCTGCGGAGCTTGATTAATTAGCTTATCATTTGAATCAGGTGTGTTGGAAGAGGGATAAACATGCAGGATAGTGGCTCTCTAGGACCAGGGTTGCTGACCCCTGCCCTATCTCTAAGGCTGAGCCTGGCCACCCTGCGGAGGAAACTAATTTTGGCCGCTTGTACCTGCGACCTTGTTCTTTCAGTCATTACCAAGAGCTCATAACCATAGGTGAGGGTTGGAACATAGGTCGACCGATAAATTGAAAGCTTCGCCTCTTGGCTTAACTCCCTCCTCACCACAAAGGACTTCTTTAACATCCGCATGACTGCAGACGCCGCCCCAATCTACCTGTTGAGCTCCCACTCCATCCTGCCCTCACTTACTAGAGCCTTCAGCTATCAAACTCCATGACTGTGGAACCACCTCCCTGCCTTGGTCTGGGAAGCAGACACCCTCTCTATGTTTAAGAGTAGGCTAAAAACATGGACAGTTTGCCAGAATCTCTTGGGAGCCAATCAATAGTCTTCCTCTGTGTCCTCACTGAACTCCTCCCATGCCCGAGTTTTTGCCTCAGCAACCGCTACAGCTGCACACTGCTTGGCCAGCCAGTACCCACCAGTACCTGCCAGCTGCTTCTGGAGACCCACAGGACAGCCATGCCCAGTAAGCCTCTTCTTCAGCCTGATGACTCCCCTCACCTCTGATGTCCACCAGCATTTCAGGGTTTGCTGCCATGACTGGCCCCAGCTACCTCACAGCTGCCTTCAACAATGGCAGAGCATAACAGAGACCATTAAGACTCAATGTTCCCCTCTGCCCTCGGGAAGTGGTTGAAGCTCTGTCAGAGGTGTGAGTTGAAGATCAACTTGACTGGTTCTTCCGCCAGGTGTTCCCAGCAGACTCGCACTACTCGTTTGGGCCTACCGGGTCTGCACGGCATCTTCCCCTGCCACCTGATCCAACTCACAACCAGGTAGTGGTCACTTGACAGCTCCACACCTCTCTTTACCCGAGTGTCCAGAACATACATCACAGGTATAATGATACAACTACAAAGTCAATCACTGACCGACAACCTAGGATGTCGTGATGCCAAGTGCACTGATGGGCATCCTTATGTTTGAACATGGTGTTAGTTATGGCCTGGGACTCGCACAGAAGTCCAATAACTGAACACCGATTGGGTTCAGATCGGGCAGGCCGTTCCTCCCCACCACACCCTTCCAGATCAGCCTGTTGTTGCCCACATTGGCATTGAAGTTCCCTAGGAGGACAATGGACTGCCCTTTCAGGGTGCTTTCCAGCACCTGTCCCAAGGACTCCAAAAAGTGTGGGTAGTCTGAGCTGTTATTCAGTGCACAATCACTGACAACAGTCAGAGCCCATTCCTTGACCCAAAGCTACAGGGAAGCAACCCTTTTATCCACCAGAGTAAACTCTTACATGCAGATAGAGAGCCTGGGTGCTATCAAAAAGCCCACCCCTAACCTCTGCCTCTCCCCCGGGGCAACTCCAGCAAAAGCAAAAGAGTTCTGGTAACCTCTGGGCCAAGTACATGATCTATTGGTATTTATTGGAGTCAGTGTCTTCAGAATCATTTGTGTGGTGTGTTTGTTTTGTTTATTTATTTGTTTTATTTATTCATTCATTCGTTTGTTAGCTTTCAGACTGACAAATTGTAGTTGTGTCCCTCCTGTCTCCTGTTTTCTCGTTCCTGTTTCCTGTCTGATGTGTTGGTGGTGGATCCAGGTGCGCAGGCTCTGCTGCCTTTGGTTCCCAAACTGATGCTGAAGCTGAAGGAGGACGAGGAAGATGAGGAAGACAATGAAGACAAGGAGGAGGAGCTGATTCTCCTTCTGTCCACTCTCAGCTCCTGTTGTCGTAGCGACGCTGTTCCCGCTCTCTCACTGGACGGCGTTGCTCAGCTCCGACAGAAACTCAAACATCGACGCACAGATGTTCGAAGGAATGCAGCAGGAACCATGAAGGAACTGAGGTGGAGAACGTGGAGAACGTCTGCACACACTACACAACTACACATACAACTACACACACAAATACAAAACAAGCCCACACACAACTACATACACAAATACACATACAAATACAAATTTCAGTTCAATTTTATTTTTAGAGCCCTCTATCCCAACAAGGATGTATCACAGGGCTTCAAAGAGTTAGTTGGATATAAACAAACATCAGCCAAATAAACAGTACATGAAGGAAATGGATTAATGTCCCGGGCATCCCCCATCCTTAGACCCTCCTTCTCAGCAAGGAAAAGTTCCAAAAACCCAGTGGGAAGAGAAACCTCAGGGAGAACCACAGTGAAGGAGAGATCTACTCCCATGGACGGACAGACTGCAGATGAACCAGGACTGATGGCCGTCCATTTGAATATGTAGTTCCAGTCTGTAAGGATGCAGTAGGGCAATGGCACTTGAGGGGGTCCATCTAGTCAAATGAGACAGGTGGGAGTGAGGCGGTCCATCCAGACAGGTGAGGGTGGGGGAGGAGGTCTGGGGTCACAGGTCAAGATAGGGTGCAGATGAGTTACCTTAGATCCTGTTGTCATTGGGCCCCAGGTGGCTACAACTGAAAAAGTAGCCACTCCCCCAGAGGGGAGTGGTTAAAGGGACACTGGGTGAATAGTAATGAACAGACTAAGTAAACTAAATATTAGACAATATAAGTACAGACAAAAGTGGTCCGTAGTACCAGGAACAGGTGATAGGACTCAGTGCCTGAACTTCCCCCAGCATTATTGCTCCTAGGGCAGCTTAGACTGAACTGTGGGTTCAGTCTGTTTTTAACTAGCCTGACCATAAGCTTTTTCAAACAGGAACATTTTCAGTCTCATCTTAAATGTACAGACTGTGTTAGCCTCTTTAATATTAGCTGAAGCTGATTCCATCAGACAGGAGCTTGGTAACTAAAGGCTCTAGGTCCTACTGTACTTTTACAGACCCTGGGAACTACCAGTAGACCTGCATTCTGAGAGTGAAGTGTTGTGTTGGGATGGTACGGCACCAGAACATCTGTGAGAGAAGAGGGGCCCATACTACTAATGGTCTTGTATGTAAGAAGGAGGATTTTAAATCTAATTCTAAATTGGACTGAAGCCAGTGAAGGGTTTGTAGCACAGAGCTGATGTATTCTCTTCTATAGGTTCCTGTTCATAGTCTTGCTACTGCGTTCTGAACCAGTTGAAAACTTTTTAGTGAACTGTTAGGACATGCTGTGAGTAAGGAGTTACAGTAATCTAACCTAGATGAAACAAACGCATGAATTAATTTTTCTGCATAATTTTTGGACAGAATATTTCTAATTTTGGCTATGTTGGAGGTGGAGAAAGGTTGTTCTGCAGGTTTGGTTAATATGTGCTTTAAATGATAGATCCGGGTCAAATACAACTCCTTGGTTTTTAACTGTGGTGCTGGAGGCTACACTCACGTCCACATCAGAAACACATTTAGATTTAACAATTAAAAGTCCTGTGTTGTATATAGATGGATATAACTTTTATAAGCAGGTCAGAAACTTACATGGAGGGGGAGTAGCTTGTTATGTTCAAAACCGTATTCCAGTCAAAGTTAGAAGAGATCTTGTTATAGCAGGAGTTGAAGTAATATGGCTACAGCTACAATTACCTTATGTAAGGCTTGTCGTTCTTGGATGTTGTTACAACCCACCGAATGCTACTGTCATGTACCTTGATCAAATATGTGAAATGTTTGATAAAGCATGTGAAATAGTAAATGAAATCAACTTCTTAGGAGACTGTAATATAGACTGAAAGTTTACAGGTTGTATATCAAAGAGCAAATTGCTTTCTTTAGCCAATACTTGTAATCTGTCTCAAATAGTTTAGGATTATACAAGAGTAAGTTTTAGAGCTCCCCCTTGAACTGCCATCTTATCGTGGTGGGGGAGTTTAAGTGCCCGAATGATCCCAGGAGCTACATTGTCCAGGGCTTTATGCCCCTGGAAGGCCCGTCCTCCCATGGGCTCACCACCCACCGAGGGAACCATAGGGGACAGGTGCAATTTGAATTGGGTGGAAGTCGACGGCAGGGGGCTCGACGACACGGAGTCTAGCTCTAGGGACATGGAATGTCACTTCGCTGGGGGGAAAGGAGCTGGAGCTTGTGAGGGAGGTTGAGAGGTACTGTCTAGATATAGTCGGGCTCACCTCCACACACAGCTTGAGCTGTGTAACCCAACCCCTTGAGAGGGGGTGGACTCTCCACTTTTCTGGCGTTGAGAGGCGGTGGGCTGGTGTGGGCTTGCTCATAGCCCCTCAGCTCAGCCGCCATGTGTTGGAGTTTACTCCAGTGCACGAGAGGGTCGCGTCCCCGTGCCTTCAGTTCGGGGACAGGTGCTTCACTACTGTTTAGGCCTATGGGCCAAATGGCAGTGCAGAGTACTCGGCCTTCTTGGAATCCCTGGGAGGGGTGCTGGATGGTGCTCTGACTGGGGACTCCATTGTTCTCCTGGGTGACTTCATTGCTCATGTGGGCAATGACAGTGAGACCTGGAGGGGGGTGATGGGGAAGAACAGCCTTCCTGATCTGAACCCAAGTAGTATTTTGATATTGGACTTCTGTCTAGTCACAGTTTGTCCATAACAAACACCATGTTCGAGCACAGGGAAGTCCATAAGTGCACATGGCACCAGGACACCCTAGGCTGGAGGTCGATGATTGACTTCATTGTCAATCATCAGACCTCCGGTCACGTGTCTTGAACACTTGGGTGAAGAGAGAGGCAGAGCTGTCAACCGATCACCACCTGGTGGTGAGTTGGATCTGCTGGCGGAGGAGGAAACCGGACAGACTTGGCAGGCCTAAACGTGTTGTGAGAGTCTGTTGGCAATGTCTGGCAGAGCCCATTGTCAGTGCGGTCTTCAACTCCCACCTCCGGGAGAGCTTCTCCCAGATCCCAAGGGAGGCTGGGGACATTGAGTCCGAGTGGACCATGTTCTCCACATACATTGTTGAAGCAGCTGCCCAGAGCTGTAGTTGCAAGGTCTTCGGTGCCTGTTGTGACGGCAACCCCTGAACCCAGTGGTGGATGCCAGAAGGGATGCCGTCAAGCTGAAGAAGGAGTCTTATCGAGCCTTGTTGGCTCGTGGGACTCCTGAGGCAACTGATGGGTACTGGCAGGCCAAGCGTGCTGCAGCCCGAGCGGTTTTGGAGGCAAAAACTCGGGTCTGGGTGGAGTTTGGGGAGGCCATGGAGGAGGACTATCAGTCGGCCTTGAGGAAATTCTGGCAAACCGTTCGGTGGCTCAGTAGGGGAAAGCAGTGTGCCACCAACACTGTTTACAGTGGAAGTGGGGAGCTGCTGACCTCGACTGGGGATGTTGTTGAGCAGTGGAAGGAATACTGCGAGAATCTCCTCAATCCCACTGCCACGTCTTCCATGGAGGAAACAGGCTGAGGTTTCAGAGGCTGACTCGTCCATCACCCAAGCTGAAGTCACCAAGGTGGTTGGCAAGCTCCTCGGTGGCAGGGCACTGGGGGTGGATGAGATTCGCACTGAATACCTTAAGTCTCTGGATGTGCAGGGACTGTGTTGGGGACAGTACCTCTGGATTGGCAGACTGGGGTGGTGGTCCCCCTTTTCAAAAAGAGGACCGGAGGGTGTGCTCCAACTACAGGGGGATCACACTCCTCAGCCTCCTGGGGAAAGTCTATTCCAGAGTACTGGAGAGGAGGATCCAACTGATAGTTGAACTTCGGATTCAGGAGGAACAATGCGGATTTTGTCCCAGTCGCGGAACACTGGACCAGCTCTACACTCTCCATCGGGTGCTTGAGGGTTCAAGGAAGTTCGCCCAACCAGTCCACCTGTGTTTTGTGGATTTGGTGAAGGTGTTTGACCGTGTCCCTCATGATATCCTATGTGGGGTGCTTCGGGAGTATGGGGTCCGGGGCCCTGTGCTATGGGCAGTCCAGTCCCTGTATGACCGAAGCAGGAGTCTGGTTCTCTTTGCCAGCATAAGTCAGACCTGTTCCAGGTGTATGTTGGACTCTGGCAGGGCTGCCCTTTGTCACCGGTTCTGTTCATAATATTTATGGACAGAATTTCTAGGTGCAGCCAGGGGCTGGAGGGGGTCCTGTTTGGGGACCACAGGATTTCATCTCTGCTTTTTGCGGATGATGTTGTCCTGCTGGCCTCATCAAACCTGGACCTTCAGCATGTGCTGGGGCAGTTTGCAGGAAGGCTGGTGCATGAGATTGACTGGTGGATCTGTGTAACGTCTGCAATGATGAGCACATTGTATCGGTCTGTCGTGGTAAAGAAAGAGCTGAGCTGAAAGGTGAAGCTCTTGATTTACCGGTCAATCTACGTTCCTACTCTCACCTACAGTCATGAGCTTTGAGTCATGACCGAAAGGACAAGATCCTGGATACAAGCGGCCAAAATGAGTTTCATCTGTAGGGTGGCTGGGCGCACCCTTAGGGATAGAATGAGGAGCTCAGTCACCAGGGAGCTCAGAGAACAGCTGCTGCTCCTCCACATACAGAGGGGTCAGCTGAGGTGGCTCGGGCATCTGTTTCGAATGCCTCCTGGACACCTCCCTGGGGAGGTGTTCTGGGCATGTCCCGCTGGGAGGAGGCCTCGGGGAAGACTGTGTCTCTCAGCTAGCCTGGGAATGCCTTGGGGTCCCCCTAGAAGAGCTGGAGGAGGTGTCTGGGGAGAGGGAAGTCTGGGCATCCCTACTTAGACTGTTGCCTCTGTGGCCAGGCCTCAGATAAACGGAAGAAAATGGATGGATGGATGGATGGATGGATGGATGGATGGATGGATGGATGGATGGATGGATGGAT
>JAPQRP010000030.1:2093225-2103231 GCA_037367295.1 Apogon hyalosoma | reverse complement strand
ATAGATAGATAGATAGATAGATAGATAGATAGATAGATAGATAGATAGATAGATAGATAGATAGATAGATTTTATTGTCTGTCACCAGTGACAGACAGTCTTCTTTGACAGGCTCATATACAGCAACACACTAAAAGCAAACATTTATACAAAACACATTAAAACAACATTCAGGTGCAAACATGTTAAAAAGGAGGAGGGGTGCAGTTAAAAACAACAGCCAAATGTTTATTTTAGATTATTTAGTGTAGTTATTGCAGAGGGAATGAAGGATTTTTTTTAAATACATGTTCCTCTGGGCCAGTGGAACTTAATGGCATTTGCCTGAGGGCAACAGGTGGAAGCAGTGATGGAGAGTGTGGGAGGGATCTTCTGGGATCGGGGTGGCCTTCCTGATCACAGACCGGCTGTATAGTTCTGAGAGGGGGGTTTGTGGCGTTCCAATGATTTTGCTGGCCTGGTTAACTGTACGGGAAAGTTTGGTCTTGTGTTTGGATGTGAAGAAACTGTACCATGAAGAAATGTTGAAGGTGAGTATGGATTCATTGAGAGATTTATAAACCAGAGTTAAAACATATGTGCTGATATTGAAAGTCCTTAGTTTCCTCAGCAGGTAGAGGTGCTGTTGTGACTTTTTAAAAATGATGTCTGCATGCTGAGCAAAGGAGAGGCGGTTGTCCAGCTCAGTCCCCAGGTATTTAATAGACTCCACCTGCTCCACAACCTGTCCCTGGATGGTGAGAGGTTTGCAGAGAGAGGCTGCTGCCTCTCTTCTGCCTCCACAGCACAGCTCTTTGGTTTTGGTGACATTTAACTCAAGGTGGAGCTGGTTAAAAGTCTGGGCCAGGTTTTCAACAGCCTGCTCATACCAGACCAGGGCAGTGGGGTCAGTCAGGTGAGCCACCAGGGCCATGTCATCTGCATATTTAAAAAGGCTCATTCCCTCACTGTCATAGGTGATGTTGTTCGTGTATGCAGAGAAGAGAATGGTAGCTAAAACACAGCCTTGGGGTACACCTCTTTTTAAAATCAGCTTGTTTGATAGTAAAACGTTTAAATGGTAGAACATTTCAATGGTAGAGTATTTAAATGGTAAAATGTTTCAATGGTAGAACATTTCAATGGTAGAACATTTGAATGTTAGAACATTTCCATAGGAGAATTTTTAAATGGTAGAACGTTTAAATAGCAGAACATTTACGTGTTAGATTGTTTAAATAGTAGAATACTTAAATGGTAGAATGTTTAAAGGGTAAAATGGTTAATTAGTAGAACACCTGTGAACAACCCATCAAAGTAGGCAGGAGCAGGAGGTGTTCACTGACTTCACCTAGCACGTCTGAAGGAACCAGACCCAGACCTGATCCTAATTCCAGACCCAGACCTGGATGTGGTCCAATGGAGATCCTCCTCTTCTGCTGCTTTTTCTGTGCAGTGTTTTCAGTTTCTGTCCTCCTACACAACCAGCTGTTCTGCTGAAAGGTATCCTGGGAGATGTAGTAAATCACAGAGTGGCAGACAGGGCTGTTGAATGGAGGAGGCTTTGATTTATCTTCCTGGTTGTCCCAGTGGGCCCACTTGAATGTGTCAGACCGTCACTTCATTGGTATTTGTTTAGAGCCACATAGTGGGAGGTCTAGTCTATCTGGTCTATGTGTTCTATGAGGTCCGTGTGGCCTATCTGGTCCATGAGGCCTATCTGGTCTATGTGGTCTATCTGGTCCATGTGGTCTATGAGGTCTGTGTCATCTATGAGGTCCATGTGGTCGATGAGATCCATGTGGTCTATGAGGTCTAACCCCATGGACATGGTCTAACCCTGTGGACGTGGTCTAATCCTGTGGATATGGTCTAACCATGTGGACATGGTCTAACCCTGTGGACGTGGTCTAACCCTGTGGATGTGGTCTAACCCTGTTGATGTGGTCTAACCCTGTTGATGTGGTCTATGTGTTCCAGGAGGTGACGGGGCTAACGGCCTGAAGACCAACAGAGATGATTCCCGTTCTACCTGAGGTAAACCACACCCACCATATGCCACCAGGAAGGACCTGGTCCAGCTTCAGGAGTAGGACTCAGATCCATTTTGAGAATAAACAAAACCATAAAATAGAATTAGAAACAAAATGACATGGAAAGAAGCGTTTCAGACTTTACACATGAAAACAGCCTTAGAACCCACACATATGATGCTAATATAAAATGCTAGGGGGCTAACCTATCACGGTAACACTAGCTTGTTAATGCTAACAGTAAAATTTTAGAGGTTTTTGACCTTGATCTATGTTGAAACTAAGCAAAGTGATGTAGACACAGTGTCATTAGTGTTAAAACGTTAAAGCAGGTGTGTGTTGGATGACTGGACACATCATGGAGCAAACGGAACACACGGAACAAATAACACAAATAGAACCAACAGAACAAATAAAACAAATGGAACAAATAAAACAAACGAACAAATCAAACAAACGGAACAAAGAAAACAATTAGAACCAATGGAACAAATACAACAAACAAAACAAATGGAACACATAAAACAGATGGAATAAATAAAACCAATGAAACAAACAGAACATATAAAACACATTGAACAACTAAAATAAATGGAAGAAATAAAACCAATGAAACAAACAGAACAAGTAAAACAAATAGAACCAATGGAACAAATAAAACAAATAGAACCAATGGAACAAAAAAAACACATAGAACAAATAAAACAAATAGAACCAACAGAACAAATAAAACATACAAAACAATTGGAAAAAACAGAAAATAAAACAGATGAAACAAACAGAACAAACGGAACACTTCCTGTTTTGTTTTGTTTTGATTTGACAAAACAGGAAGTATTAACTTTAATGTAGTGAAAACACTGTTAGTCTTTAAATGAAACTTTAAATAAATATAAACAAGCTGAAGGAGGAGACGGACCCGCTGATATGTTCTACTGGATACTACTGGGTTCCTGTAAACACACAGAGTTCAGGTCTGAGTCTGTATGGAACATGAAATGCCTTGATGTCCACCCAGTCATCTCAGAATGGAGAATGACCTTTTTAGAACTGGACTGAGCAGGTCCACGGGCTGGATCAGGTCTCCCATGGTGCAGACAAGAACACTGTTGCTTTGGCAACAGGGCTGCATTTATGGTCTTAGTTGAACAGTGTTTGGGGAAAAGCAGAAGCGGTTTCTACAATAGGCAGTAACCAAGGGAACGTCAGTGTAACGGGAAGTTCTGATAGTGCAGAACCCAGGGAACCAAGGCTGGAACACCCCAAACAGACACAGGCTGATCAGGAACAGGAGATTGGTTGGTTTACTGGGTCAGAATCAGGCCACATCCAAACTCAGGACAAATAGTGGAGACGCTGTGAATACCGTCTGACCAGACACACACCGCTGTGTGTGTTTGTGTCTGTGTAAGGTATATTTCAGGAATAATCCCTTTGTGTCTCATCAGACAAAACAGAACCAAAAGGAAGCAGGTGCACAAAACCAGAACATCAACACAAAACACACACACCCCACCACTGTCAGCTGACTGGGAATGGGCGGGTTTAGTATTAGCTTAGCACAAAGACTGGAAACACATGGAAAATGTTAGCGCCAGGCTGTCCTGCTCCTGGTTCTAGTCCTGGTTCTGGTTCTAATTGTCTGGGTTTGATTCCCATTGTCACTTGACACCAAACCTAACCACATTACCTGTGTGTCCTCAGGATCTGACCAGTCAGCAGTCAGGATGATGCCAAAGGTAATACTGCTTGTGTTTCTTCATCTCATGGAGTCTTAGTTTGGTCAAGGTGTAATACTGCTGACGACCACTAGATACTGCTTGACTTTGATTAACAGGTGTGATTGACAGCTCCAGTGTAGATGTTCCACCAACATGTAAAATTGTTTTGTTACTTTGTATTTGGTGGCGTTTCCTGTTTTACATTGACTGTCAGAAAGCGCTTAGCATTAGCTCACCCATAACCCTCAGCACTGTCATAGCTCTGCTCTTTCCTCAAAACATGATGATTTCATGTCAACAACCAATGGGAAAAGTATTGACTTCAAAACCACAATAGATGTCATGGTTCCTCCATCACTGATCGAATCCAATCCAATAATCAATACTGGAACCAGGATGTGAAAACAGTCTGATCTGGATCAGACGGGTCCAGTCTGGAACTGACATCTGTAATCATAATCTGCAGAAGTTCCATATTTAGGACCTGAACATGTTGTCACAGTGAAAAACACACAAATACGTGGTTTGTAAAATGATCTAATGTGAAGGTTCTCTTCTGTGGTTCTGACCTCTGACCTCTGGGGGAGCAGCAGCTGGCCCAGACGTCTCCTGGCAGCGTCTTGTCTCTGAGGCCGAGCGTCCCAGGATCCCCTGCTGCCGCCATCGTGGTGAGTTCATGTTCTGTCACCCTTCACTGTAATGTGACGCTCTGGAATCTGTGATGACTAGTGGACCGTGTCCATGTCCATCCTCAGGCCCGAGTGGACGACAGGGTCATTGGATACAAAGACCTGGCAGCTTTACCCAGAGACAAAGCCATTCTGGACATAGAGAGACCAGACCTGATGATTTACCAGCCTCACTACTGCTA
Source organism: Apogon hyalosoma (assembly GCA_037367295.1). NCBI lineage: Eukaryota > Metazoa > Chordata > Actinopteri > Kurtiformes > Apogonidae > Apogon > Apogon hyalosoma. Next base: position 2,098,627 of record JAPQRP010000030.1, on the reverse strand, counting down.
CAGTCCACTAGAGGTCAGTGTATGTAACATCCACTAGAGGTCAGTTTATGTACTGTTCACTAGAGGTAACTGAATGTCCACTCTGTCTCTGTTTTGAAGCTGGTGTTTGTTCTTTGTGTTTTCACAGAGGTCTTTATCTCCTCGCTCCATGTCTCCTCCTCCTTCTCCAGAGGTAAGAGCATCCTCATCTTTTCATTTATGGAACCAGCTCTTCATGATCCCAATTCGCTCCCTGAGAATATTTAACCACAGCAACAAGAACATCAGTCACAGCTTCACCTCCTCCTCTCCATATGTCCTTGTTTCCTCTCCTCCTTTCCTTGTGTCCTTGTTCCCTGTCCTCCACCTCCCATTGTGTCCGTGTTCTCTGTCCTCCACCTCCCATTGTGTCCTTGTTCCCTCTCCTCCACCTCTCCTTGTGTCTGTTCCTTGTCCTCCACCTCTTCTGTCTTTGTTCCCTGTCCTCCACCTCTTCTTATGTCCTTGTTCCCTGTCCTCAACCTCCCATTGTGTCCGTGTTCCCTTTACTCCACCTCTCATTGTGTTCTTGTTACCTCTCCTCCACCTCTCCTTGTGTCTTTGTTCTCTCTCCTCCACCTCTCCTTGTGTCTTTGTTCCCTGTCCTCCACCTCCCATTGTGTCCTTGTTCCCTGTCCTCCACCTCTCATTGTGTCCTTGTTACCTCTCCTCTACCTCTCCTTGTGTCTTTGTTCCCTCTCCTCCACCTCTCCTTGTGTCCTTGTTTCCTCACCTCCACCTCTCCTTGTGTCATTATTCCCTCTCCTCCATCTCTCATTGTGTCCTTGTTACCTCTCAGGACCTGTCTAAGGAGAACAGGGATTGGCTGGAGGTGTGTTCACCTCGAGGCTCCTCCCCTGGATCGAACTATCAGAGCAGCCGGACACACAGTACATATATGTCGTCTATGCCCAACACGCCCAACATTACAAACATGCCCCACCCACCCTGCAGTGGTGCCAAGACCAGCACCGTTCAGCATTTTCACCGGCCAGGTAAGAACACACCTGTTACGTGTAACATGTGATGGCGGCGATGGTGAGAACACGTCTGACATCACTGTAAACAAAACCCACTTTAACGGTGAAGGTTTTATGACGTGAACCTGAACTTGAGTTTTTTTGCCAGAAAATGGTGCCAACATCTACAAGAAACCTCCAATCTACAAACAAGGTAAAGACCAGGAAGTGGACGGAGACTTCAGGTGGGGTCACCTTCCATTGGACCAATGATCTGTTTCCTGTGGTGTTTTCAGACGTGGCGAGCGCCGCTGTCCCTCAGGGGAAACACATCCAGGATCTGATCATCGAGTCGTCCAAGTTCCCAGCGGCACAGCCTCCAGATCCCAACCAACCGTCCAAGATCGAGACTGAGTACTGGCCCTGCCCCCCGTCCCTGGCCGTCACCGGTACATGACCCGTCCCTCTCCTTGTTTCCTCTGTCCTTTCCTCAGTTCTCCTTTCGTCATGTCCTGTGTCTTCTTCCCTTCATGCTTCCTTATTTTCTCTCCTCGTCTCGTCATCTTTGTTTTCTCATATTTTTACATCTCTGTCTCCTTGTCTCCTCCTGTCCTTGTCTCATGTCTTCTCTCCTTGTCTCCTCCTCTCCCTGTCTCCTTGTGTCCTCCTGTCTTTGTCTTATGTCTCCTCTCCTTGTCCCCTTGGCTCCTCCTCTCCTTGTCTCATGTCTCCTTGTGTCCTCCTGTCCTTGTCTCATGTCTCCTCTCCTCATCTCCTTGGCTCCTCCTCTCCTTGTCTCCTGTCTACCTGTTTCCTTGTGTCCTCCTGTCCTTGTCTCATGTCTCCTCTCCTCATCTCCTTGGCTCCTCCTCTCCTTGTCTCCTGTCTACCTGTTTCCTTGTGTTCTCCTGTCCTTGTCTCATGTCTCTTCGTCTCCTTGTGTCATCGTTTAGAGACGGAGTCCAGGAGGAAGGACCAGAAGGACAAGGATGAGAAGGATGATGAAGAGTTGGACGATGAATTGTGGGGTCTTCGAACGCTGCAGAGACGGGAACTCAATAAGGTGTCATTTGACCATCAACCATCAGCTGATCCTCTAACCTTTGGTTTGACTCATATTCTTTTATTTTTTTAATCGTGTGTTTTTTGTTTTTTTTTCAGATTCAGTCTAATTTAGGAAAAATTATCCTGAAGGAGGAGTTGGAGAAATCGGCTCCTAAGAGGAAAAGTCGCTCTTTACCCGAACACAGCCAACACGGTAAAAATACTGCAAATAATAGAGGGAATACTGCATAAAAACAGCAAATACTAGAGGGAATACTACATAAAAATAGCAAATACTAGAGGGAATACTGCATAAGTCAGATGGCAGTGCACAGCAGTGCAGCGGCTTGTCATGCTCCCGGGGTCAAGCCCTGTTTAGTACTTCTTTAGTTGGTCCTGAGGCCAACTTCACCCGTCTTGCTTGTGTAAACAAGCGTATAAGGTACAGCCGAACAGAACTGTGTAAAATTATGGATGGTTCGGCAATGACCACAACAACAACATCAACAACAAAAGCAGCCCTCAGACTCAGGGCCTGGCTGGGCAGACTGCAGCTACTGAGGAGGCTGGACTGGTGTAGAGGTGTCCAACAGGCAGAGGGCGGGAGGAAGAGGAAGCGGTGTGCGTGGAGGCAGAGGAGGGGCAAATGGAGCGGACTGCTAGCCAGGCTAAAGGGCAATGCCAGGAGACCACCGATCCTGTCCCTGTTTCTGTCCAATGTTCGCTCTCTGGTCAACAAGGTGGACCTGCTCCGACTGAGGCTGGGGGTTTCCAGTGAGATGAGGAACTGTGCAGTGCTTTGTCTTACGGAAACCTGGTTAAACGACAACATGCTGGACTCAGCCTTCCAGATCGACAGCCGGCTTCTCTTCCGTGCGGACTGCAACCAGCTGTCAGGGAAAGCCTGCAGGGGCAGATTATGCGACTGTGTCAATAAAGGTTGTTTACGAACTGCATTTTGGTGAACAGCTACTGCTCCGAGGCGATAGAGCATATGACCGTAAAGTGCCGACCACACTATCTGCCTCATGAGTTTACAGCAGTGTTATGGCTGTTTACATTCCGCCGGGTGGTAAAGCTAATGAAGCACTAACGGAGCTTCACAATAACATCAGCTCGCTCCAGCATAATCACCTGGAGGCTTTTTATGTGGTTGCAGGGGATTTTAACCATGTAAACCTGACAGACCCTAACCCTCTACCAACATGTCAACATACCGACGTGGGGGAATAACACACTGGACTGTGTTTACACCAACAAAAAACACACATACAAAGCTTTCCCCCACCCCCAGCTGGGCTTCTCTGACCACATCTCCATCATGCTGGTCCCTGCCTATCATCCTCTGCTCAGAAATCACACACCAACACAGAGGACCATCACTGTGTGGCCCAGTGACGCTGTCCCCGCACTGCAGGACTGTTTCCAGTGTACAGACTGGCAGATCTTCAGGGAGGCAGCTGTCTGTGAGGGAGAGGTGAACTTGGAGGACTACACATCTGCTGTCCTCTGGTACATCAACAAGTGCACAGAGGATGTCACCAGCACCAGGACTGTAATAGCCTATCCTAACCAGAAACCCTGGCTGAACATGGAGGTCTAGTCTCTGCTGAAAGCCAGGGATGCTGCGTTCAGGTCTGGTGACAGATTGGCACTCAGAGCGGCTAAGAGAGAGCTGAATGCTGGAGTGAAGAGGGCCAAGACTGCATACGCCCGGAGGATCCAGGGACACTTCACGTCCAATGATCCAAGGAGTATGTGGAGGGGCATAAAGTGCATCACAGACTATAACATCAAAGATGCACAATGCCCCAGGTACTCCTTCCTGCCCAACACACTCAACAACTTCTACACCCGCTTTGAGGACTCCAACGCCTCCCTCAGCACCAGACTCACCCCTCCACCAGGATAAGTGCCCCCCAGCATGACCACAGCAGAGGTGAGGAGGACCCTCCAGAGGATCAACCCGCATAAAGCTGCTGGACCCGATAACATCCCTGGACGGGTGCTGAAGGGCTGTGCATACCAGCTCACTGAGGTGCTGACGGACATTTTTAACGGCTCTCTCCAGCAGGCAGCGGACCCCACCTGCCTGAAGACCGCCACGATCATCCCCATCCCCAAAGCCTCTGCAGTGACAGGCCTGAATGACAATCGGCCGGTAGCCCTCACCCCTATAGTCATGAAATGCTTCGACAGACTTGTCACGACCCACGTTAAGGACTCCATCGACATCACTGTGGTGGACCCACACCACTATGCACACAGGAAACACCGATCCACAGAGGGCGCCATATCTTCTGTGGTCCACACAACCCTCACCCACTTAGAGAATAAGGACTCCTATGTTCGCCTGCTCTTTGTGGACTTCACCTCAGCTTTTAACACAATTATACCACAGATCCTGATTCAGAAACTTAATACACTCAGACTGAGCTTCTCCCTGTGCAACTGGGTTCTAGACTTTCTAACAGACAGGCCGCAGTTTGTGAGGATCCAAGACGTCTCCTCCACCCCCATCATCCTCAGCACTGGCTCCCCTCAGGGCTGTGTGCTGAGCCATATGACTGCTCAGCGAGACATCCGAGCTGTCTGATTGTGAAGTTTGTGGATGACACAGCTGTGGTTGGATGCATCACTAACGACGACAAGTCCGAATACAGGCAGGAAGTGGAACACCTGGAGGGCTGGTGCAGAGACAACAACCTCTGCATCAATGTGAAGAAGACCAATAAGATGATCATGAACTTCAGAAGGGGCAGACATCTCCCTCCTCCCCTGCACATCGGAGGGACTCCGGTGAAAGTGGTCTCGAGCTTCAGGTACCGGGGGGTACACATCTCTGATGACCTCACCTGGAGCACCAACACTTTCTCTCTGATTAGGAAGGCACATCAGCACTTCTACTTTCTCAGGAGGTTGAGGCACACTGGACTGGGGAGCTCAGTCGTGACCTCCTTTTACAGATGTGTGAGATGTGTGGTGGAGAGCACCCTGTCCTCTAGCATCATCGTGTGGCTCGGCGGCTGCTCAGCGGCAGAGAACAAGGCTCTGCAGAGGGTGGTGAAAGCTGCACAGAGGACTGTGGTACACAGTCCATCCACCACCATGGATATTTACACCTCCGGATGTAGGAAACGGGCCTCCAGCATCATGAAGGATCCCACCCTGCACACGCTCTGTTTTTCCCCCTCCCCTCAGGCAGGAGGCTGCGGAGCATTAAGAGCAGGACCACCAGACTGAGAAATAGCTTCTTCCCTGAAGTGGTGAGACTGTTTTAACTCTGGAGGACCCCTGTAGCCCCTGCAGGGGGGGGGGGGGGGGGGGGGGGGGGGGGGGGGGGGGGGGGGGGGGGGGGGGGGGGGGGGGGGGGGGGGGGGG
>JAPQRP010000030.1:2038101-2050198 GCA_037367295.1 Apogon hyalosoma | reverse complement strand
CAATGTTGTAGAAGATGACAGTGTTTCCACGGTAACTACGGAGCCTCTGAACGTCCAAATGGGTCATATCTGATGACGAGGGAAAGATGACGAACTGCATTTTACAACAATTATTCACATGCATTGACAGGATTAGTGGATCATCAGGTATTAAACAGTTTAGATCAGTGGATGGTTTAGGTCGACGGTGGAGGTTTGGGTCTTTATGGGTTAAAGACCCAACAGGATGAAGGGGCCCTGACTTGACTGAGGTTTCTTTCCCATGTCACTAGAGCACAAAGAGGCATCTTAAAGGAGAGCTTTTCTCAACAGATGTCAGCTACTGATCCCAACAAAGCTGAGCTCAAATTAAGCAAAAGACAAGCAGTCTACCATGAGTGGAAGATAAACTGCTGGGACTGAGGCCGAAGCCCCGGAGATCAGACTATGACGTCCAGTTCCCATCACAGTCATCATAGTCCGGCAGCAGCACACAAGCACCACGAGGCCAGCATTAATTGAGTTGGCTAAAGGATTTCCTGGCCTCTTTTCCAAAAGGTGAGGAAAATAAGACAGCGAGTCAACAGGGGAACCTCCCGCTCCCATTCCTTCCATCCTTTCATTAATCCCCCACTCCAAATTCTCTCTCCTCTACTGTAACCCAATTACAGCCTTTCCTTTCCCCGTGAATCTTGGGCCCAAAGCCATTTGGAGCCACTATCATCTTTTCAGTTGGCAGCGAGAGAAAAACGATACCGGACAAATAGCTGGCAGGCTGCCACCGTCTAATCAGATTACTGTAGACTTCTCCTCTGCAGTGAGAGCAGGATCAACAACAGCTTTTCCAATTGGGCTGTGAAAGGAATGCACTTTAAATGCATGAATCGATCAACATCAACATCACTCAGGAAATGAGGAGCTTATTATATTTCTTAGGCTCTAGTGAAAGATTCATTTGGAGGTTTTCAGCCTTAACTGGGTGAACAGTGATTCCCAGCTCCTCCCTGCTCTGCCAGTACAAATGTTCGGAGTAATGATTCACTCCAGTTATGACAGATGGAGTTTTTTATTTATTCCCTTTGAATGGTTTTCGCCTTCACTCACAAACTTGCTCAGAAGCTCCTACAGTCTGTGACATTTCAGCCATCTGAGGAGTTTTGTTCAGCAGCCACATTGTGCTGCGCGGATCTAATGAGCTTTTTAAGGCTCATTATGGGATGTAGGACCATGTTTTTTTTTTTTTTTAAATCCTCAAAAGATATAACTACGTTTTGCCAGGTTTCATCTGGAACAGCCCAAAATCACCCCTTGGCTTCCAAAGGGCTGTTTGTAGTATTTCCACTCTGAAGTATTAAAGAAACGGAGTAAAACTATCAGAGTGTTTAGAATAAAGAACCCTGAAGTTCTGAAAGTTCGCAAAGACAATGTCTTGGACTGAAGCGATATGAACTGGATTTAAATATGGAGGATTATGTGACCACTAGAGGGAGTAGTGAGTCACTCTGCCGGTCTAACATGGAGAGAAAAACTAACACCATGGTGCCTTCGACCAAAGCATCAGAAAGTGACCAGATGGGATGAGAACCATTAAGAAACAACTTTCAGAGTTAAAGAAAGTGAAAAAGTGATTAAAGCTCGAAGCACTGTAGTTGTTCTGTCCGCTGGACTCAGCTCTAAATGAAAAGAATGGAGTTTAATGCTGAAATGGCAGTGTTTCTTCTACACGAGTGAGTTTGATTCTGAGGCTTATGAGGGTATAAAGTTATTATGGGATGTTCTTATTCCATAATCCCCAGGGACTGAAGTTGAGAACTAGTGCTAGCTATAAACTCTACGTGCATCACATCAGCTGCAAACTTGTAACTATGTTTGACTGCATTGTCCCTGTCAATAAATAAGTAAATACATAAATAATCTTTGCTAAATTGACATTTTTTGATTGAAAGTTCTTACTAAATAGTGACAGTTCTGACCTTGTTTGCTGGATTCAAACAGATAAAGTTCAGCTACTGACAACACAAACCGAACACAAAAAGGAGGTGATTAGTGGTTTTACTGTAGCTGTTTTCAGGCTAAAAACAGAGCTAAACTAACAGAGCTATAATGTAAACTATCAGCTGATGCAGCGTGTGAAGATTATAAAACAGTGCAATTTTGAGTGACTGTTAACATAAGTGTCTATGAGTTTTACTTTGAAGAAGAAAACTTGATACCATAATACAGATGTGTGGAAACAATGAGCTTTAAGCTTTATTCAGTGACTGATACAATCTGTGAATACAGTGTTAATTGGTTGGGGTTTTTTTTTTTTTTTTGGTCTTAAGTGTATTTTGGTACAAGACTTCCCCCTAGTAGTGAGTTTGGAACATAATACTACAGTGAACAACTTTATAACAACCCCTTTAAGGATATTTCACAAAAACTCTACCAGTTTATGTCATGCATTTTTTTAAGCAAACTAATCATGCGGAAAGTTTTAGAATTTTTATTTTTTTTTGTCAGGTTTAGTACGACTGTGTTTAAAAAGAGCATGCATTTGGAGTATTCTTGGGTTATTTCAGTATGTAGATGTATCCCATCTAAAGAATACCGAAGATAAATTAGTATCAGTCCAGGAAGAGCTTCTTCAGATAGGTTGTAATTTGAACTGAACTTCCATAACATCCTGAGAACAGCTGATATTCATGGTAAACATTTGGACATTTAGAGCAACTAAGACCTCCCAGATTCATATCTAAAATGATTTCCTGTCTAATAAAGCCTCATATTCATAAAGAACTGAAGCAAAATCAAATTAATCATCAAATATTACACGTTCTCACATGAAGAAGTTATCTTCTTGCCACAGATCTTCCAAAATATAGTTTTAGAGATGGACATCACAACTTGATTTTCTCATGAACCATTATGTTAAATTACATTAACTTCTTTTATGGCAGAGAGTTAATGTTGATTGTAGATACATAAAGACGCTAAAGGTACTCTACTACTCCATCATTTAATAAACAGGTGAGATGCTATGTAACAAACTTTAGGGTATAAGACAATACCATTAAGTGTTGTATTTCTTTGTGAGAGCTGAAGAAGTGTAGATGAGGTGAGAATAAGACTGACCTGGAGCTCAGTGTTGAGTCGAGGCATCGAAGCAGCCCTACCCTGGTTCTCTAGACCTGATCCAGGGATGGGGATGGTACTACTGGCACTGGTCTCCATCTTCCTCATCTCCACCGACTCCTGGGGAACGAGGTGTGGAAAATTAAGAAAATCACACCGATAATAATCCTTCCTATCTAAACCTCCTTTAACGACCGTTTCAAAAAGCTGTAACTTGGAAGTGGTTAAAGTCATACAATAAAAGACAAAAATATTTAGTATGAGCCAAAGTTTATGATGGGAGTAAATTCACTCATCCAATTTGCATATTGTGATATCACATGGTGGCGGCCATGTTGGATTGCAAAACTTTTAGTAAAATTGAACTTGGAACATAAATACATGGAAGTTTTCTTTAGGTTTTTTTTTTTGTCATTTTATCCTTAAATAATTGAACGTAAACATTAGTAGAAAGTCAAATGCAGTAATTTTTAGCAGTTTTTTTTAATCCAAGCAGCAGAGTTGACAAATCTGTCCTTATCTATCCAAACTAAAACTAAATAAACTTTACTTACTAAACCAGCTCAGGACCACGCCTTTAAACTGGATTTTCTTCTTCACTTTGAACAGAAACACGCCCTGAAACAGTGTTAGGATTGAAGGGGCACATGTCCGCCATCTACCGGTGGGAGGTGGTAACAGGGTTTGGCAACTCTATCTGGAGCTATGGTCTGTTTCAGTTAGTTATGTCACTTATACAGAAAGGTGCCTATTAGCGTTTTGTCCCAACACGGTTAACAATGTAAACAAATAGTAAATCTGGTGTTGACTTTGCACATGTACAGTAGTGTCATATGTCGTTAGTCTTTCACTTCTCCTTTATATTGGGTAAGTTGGTATGTGTTTTTTTTCCAATTCATTACTTTTTCAATTACAGTAATTTATTTTAATGTATTAATATGCCGACGGTGATGTGTTTATATTAATGCTGTCAAATGATTAAAACTTTTAAACAGATTAATCACGGGTTTGCTGTGGATTAATTTCGATCACGATTAAACATAATTCATTTTTAATCTATGTTACTCACGTTTCATTTTGCAGGAGCAAACAAACTCAACAAAGAAGGGAATATATGTACACTTAACATGTTTATTAAACACCTTCAACAGTTTCAACAAAGCGACTTAAAAACAGCTGTTCCGTCTTGTTTTTTTTCTCCTCATATTTCCATCCAGAGGCCAATGTCCTGTTTAGCGTCTTCTGTCTTTATGGGTTGGTTCTGCTGCCTGTCACTACCGGATCAACTGAGCATTTGGTCATGTGCTAACTCTACTTGGACAAACTGACCCAAAAGTGTTGCCAGAGATGTTCAGAGTCATTCTGCTGCAGATGGTTTAATTGCATTCAAATTTTTAATCAAATTAATCATGATGATGGATTAATCCACGTTAACGCATTAATTTTGATAGCCCTAGTTTATATATTGAATTATATTGTTAATAGTTAATTGAGATAATTTCACAGAGGAAAATGTAGGGTTCCCTTTACATTCCGTCCAACTCCAATGTGTTAGTACGTTTTTTTAAATTATTTACATCAGTGCTGTTTTACATATTTATACAGTACCTGAATGACGGCGGTGTCTGGCGTGTCCTCTGACGGGCCTCTAGACACGGTTCGTTTCGTCTTTGCTGACTTTCCTTCCTTGGTCTTCTCCATCACCCAAGAGGCAGATGGTTTGATGTTGTGCTCAGTACCTGGTCTGTGTGTTATACAGTAACAGTCACCACAGTGAAAACATGCGACACAGTGAAAGTCAGACGATTCCACTTTCCTGGACCTTCAGTGGAGAAACTGACAGTTGAAAATATTAATTACTGATGGGATCATATACAAGTATAGAGTACTGTGGCTCTTTTCATACATGCATCTTAGGTCATCTGATAGGAACTAAATACACCAGTTGAGGATACGATGAGATCTGAACAGACAGATCTAATTCAGCACAGATTGCAGCTGCAGAAATACATTTTAGCAGCACGAAAATAAATGTGTCCTGGGTAACACCAACGGACTGGCTACTCAAATTATTGTACCTCCTACTAAGATGAATCAAAACTTGAGTTTGAGTAAGCTTATGGAAATTCATTTTCACAAATAAGTTGATACTTCATGTTCAGACCATCAAAATGCAACATGCAGGTTTGTATGTATGCCTTAATATGTCACATACAGAACTTGACATGTATGTGTCCAGAAGAAAACTCTCTTACAGGCACAAATACAGCTCTGAGAAAATCTTTAGATGTGAAATTCATGTGATAAGAAAGTCTGTTAGTAATGAGATATTAAGGAAGTTACAGAGAAACAGAACCAGAACCCCCTTGTTTCAGGAAAAGTAGTTGAAACTGCAGAATGTGGTAAGTTCTGTAAATACACTGTTGCACATAAAGTTGGAATAATTATAGAAAAGGATTAGGGCCACTGGAAAAAAAAAGTTCCAATATATGTATATTTTTATTATTATTCTGAGAAAAAAGTCAGAATTCTGAGAAAAAGGTCAGAAATTCTGAGATTAAATCCAGAATTCTGACTTTTTTCTCAGAATAAATAAATATACATACAGTGGACCTTTTTTTTCCAGTGGCCCTGATCCTCTTCCATAAATAATGTTGTTTTCAAACAGATTCTTCTTTTTAGTCCTATTTCTACTCATCAGCAATCACTGTTAACCAGGTGTAATGATCACATACTGAGTGCCAGCTACACTTTAGCTATCAAAAATAAATCTCATTATCACAATCACTTCATGAAAAGAGGTAAAAATATTTTATTCCAATTTTATGAGCAAAAGTGCAACTATCTGTCACTTGTTTCCAGCAATCACTTTTACTGTATCGAAACCAAGTGTGTGCTAGAATTAGCTGCTTTGTGTAGTTAAGGGGCAGTTTACAGATTGTAAAATATTCCAAAAAAACACTCCAGCAACTTTACATCTGGTCCAAACACACTATTACCCTTTAATATTACTACATTCGCAATGACTTATTTTTTGCATATACATGTAGTAAACTTAATCTGCTTTGAATCTATATTTAATATACACCTTAAGGACACTTTCCTACTGTACAGTTGTTTTTTTTTTAGTTCTTAACTGCCTATGTTGTAATTTATATATATTTACTCATTACTACCTCTGCAATAACAATTGTAAATATAAAATTTACTGTAATGTACAACTCAGGTTTACATCGTGTCATATTCTGTCTGCACTTTATCCATTTCACTCACCTTATTCACACATTCACATGTTATTGTTTTTTTATTGTATGTAGTTGTTGTTATTATTATTTATTACATTAATTTGTTTTATACTTTATTAGATTTCTTGTGTTGTATAAAAGTGTCATGAACAAGTGCCTTTAAATTGCCCCCTAAGGACAAATAAAGTTTTTTGAATTTAATTTCTTAAACCTGAATTGTTCTTAACCCATAAAGACCCAAAAATCCACCACTGACTTAAATCATTTACTGATGTAAATGGTTTAATAGCTGTTGATCCACTAATCCTATCAATACATGTAAATAATTTAGATAAAATACAGTTTATCATCTTTTCACAGACATCAGATATGACCCATTTGGACGTTCAGAAGCTCCGTAGTTACCGTGGAAACACCGTCATCTTCTACAACATTGATTCACCAGTAAAACCCATGGGGTTGGATCAATGACAGTTGATGAGCACACTTGTTTTTATATATATTAATAAATAAAATGAACAAAAACAAAACAAAACAAACTGCAAAGTAATAAATAATGTGCAAAAAAAAAAGGATAAAACAAAAAGAAAACAGAGACAAAGTAATGAATAAAATGAACAAAAATGAATAAATTAAAAAAAAAAAACAAGTAACATGGCAAAATAATGAGTGATAAATAACAGTGGATGGAGATGCTTGTTTTTATATTCACTTGATTGAAATTGGTATTTTAAAAAAAGGTCACTTTTTCTCCACTTTTCTCTGTTTCGATATAATGTTGAATTTAATCTGAGCTTTTATGAACATCTACATCAGGGATCACCATTCCTGGTCCTCGAGGGCTGGTATCCTGCATGTTTTAGAGGTTTCTCTCTTCCAACACACCTGATTCAAATGATAAGCCTATTACCAACTGCAGAAGCCTGATAACGACCGTCGGGTGTGCTGGAAGAGGGAAACATCTAAACCCTGCAGGATACCGGCCCTTGAGGACCGGGATTGGTGACCCCTGATCTACATGATCATTGAATTCAATTTGGAAAATACATGATCTACACTGGGAAATGCAAAATACAGGGGATAATATTATAATAAGTGGTGATAAATCACTTCAGAAAGGTTAAATAGAGAGAAATTCATTTGGGATCTGCCGCAGAAGTAGCGCTGGGTCTTTATGGGTTAAACTAGAGAAGCGCCACTTGCTTTCCACCCACAGACCCCACTGCCGCTGACAGTCTGGAACCTTGTGGCTGAAGTGCTGGACTTACAGCGTGCCTCCGTTGTTGAGGGAGTTGGAGCTCGGTCTGTTCTGTGGCTGAGACTTGCTGTGGGATCTGGGCAGGGGCTGAAGCATGCTGGGAGGATCCACACTGTTTATCACAGGCAGGTCTTTCTCCTGCATGTGAGTCAGAGGCAGCAATGGCTTAAATAGAGCTCCGACCTTGCACTGTGGAGGAGAGACGGATGGCACCATGCTGAAGACATTCAGAGGCAGCAGGCAGAATATTGTTGGACCCAGGTCTGACAGCGGGGGCTCGGTGCCACCCAGGTGCGGGAACCTGGGCCAGAATATTCATTATCTCGCAGTCATGCTTATGTGTGTGTGTGTGTGCATGAAATATGTCTGTGTTGATCTGTGTGTGAAGTGTTTATATGTGCATGCACCTGTAGATAACGCAAGGCTGCAATAAGCACCAAGCATCTTCAGCCAAATGCGCATTAATCTGAGGCTGTGCTGGAAATACAAACCAATTTAGCAGGTAACCAATCTTCGGATGCTTTTACTCTTTAAGGTTTGATAAACTGTGAAAGCAGTTGAAAGGCCAGTGGATACAAAAGCATGTGTGTGTATGTGTGTGTGTGTGTGTGTGTGTGCATGCAGGTATATGCAAGTGCATCTCAAAAAATATATGATTAATATGAAAAAGCTAAAAATATAAACAGTTTAGTTGTCTTGTACTAAGTTAATGCAGAACATGTGCTTTAGTTTACACTGTGAACGCATTCAACTCCTAAAACAATCAAACAGCTAATGTAAAGTAGTTTTTTCTTCAATTACACTAGAATAACACAAGTACACTGCAAATATCAAAATCTTACCAAGTGTATTTCTCTCTTATTTTAAGTCTGATGAGATATTTTGACTAGAAAAGACATGATCACCGAAAGACTAACTTTTCAGTGACATATAAGAACTTATTTTTAGACAATAGATCTGGAAAATCTGAATCACTTGTTCCATTGGCAGATTTTTTTTTTGCTTTATTCAAGATTTTATTCCTTAATTCAAGTCCCCTTTCCCCACTCCCCCCTGCAGGAGTGGCTACTGTTTCAGTTGTAGCCGCCTCCAGCTCAATGACGACGGGATCTGAGGTGACTCATCTGTGCCCTGTCCCGACCTGTGTCTGGACGAACCCCCTCGTGTCCCATATAGGACTCTGCTGCTTTCTCCCAACTTTAGTCTCCATGTTTCCAGGTAGAGTGGGGACGAGAAGCCGACTCTAAACCACAAGTGACGGACTGTGAAGTGCCGTATGGTGCCTCCAGCTAAAACTGCTCGAGCGAAATAAATCGATTTCATATCAATCCCACATTGACAAAGACAAAAACGAAGGGAATTTTACCCATAACTTTTATACGTTTTAGTTAGTTTTGTAAGCACACAACGCAGTTTCAGTTAGTTATCGTTTTTTCTTTTAATTATAGTTTTGATTTATTTCAGTTAATGAAAATCTTTTTTCAATTCTAGTTTTTGTCATTTCGTTAGTTTTTGTTTATGATAATAACCTTGATCTCGATTTGGGCTGAGAGGGGAGAGCTGCAGGAGGAAAATGTGTATTTCCCGCCATTTTAAACTCTAAATATGACTCTTTGAACATCCTAGCTTATCTAGTTTTAATAAAGAAAACACCCAACTCCATTGCACACTATATATACACAACTATACTACGCAATGGAAAGTAGGTTTTATTCTTGTATTAATCCGTGACCTGCTTACTGATTGTTACTGTCTACTCATCAGTAAGCAGATCAAGAATAAAACTTTGCATTACACCGATACATAATACACAAAATATCTGGATGACATCAGTTTTTAATACTGTCTGATTTAGCTTTATCAAATGCAAATGAATCTACACTGTATTTTTCTCCTTTATCTCCTTTATAAGCACATCTATCAGCTGCAGAAACCCCTGCAGTGTGTGTCTAACCCTGGAATCACTGAACTGAAGCGTGTGCTGCATTAACTTCGTAAAAAGGCAAGTGATTCAATTTGTAGCTTTTTCGCATCTTCTTACTTTTTGAGATGCGCTTGGAATAACAGTGTGCATCAGTGTGTGCAGGCAGAGTGTCTGCGGGTCCATGCATAACCGGTTTGCATTGCTCCATCCATGTGTGTGCACGTACGTGTGCGTCCAGTGTGTGTTTGTGAGTCCGTGTGTGTGTGTGTGTGTGTGTGTGTGTTGTGTGCAGGCAGCTGTGGTGTGATGTGCTACCTGGGAGCCCGATGCACTCTGCTGCTGTTGCTGCTGCAGCTGAATCCTCCTGAGCCGGTTCTGCTTGTAGTAGTCAAAGATCATGTGCGCCGCATAAACCTTCCCTACTGTCAGTTCATTGGCTGAGGAGATGAATAGAGAGGAGAAGAGATGATGAGGAAGAGGGAGGGGAAAAAAAGAGAGGAGGGCAGATTCTGCTGACTCACTGCTCCGCACACAATTCATCTCTATTTGCCTGCTTGTCTCACTAATGGTTTAGTTTAAAGAATAGAACCTTCTCACAGTGAGCAATGGGATTAATTCACAACAAGTAATTAAAATAGATTCAACAAAACACGTATTACAGCAAACCAGGATGGAAAGAATCGATATACAGTCAGCAGGCGGCGCACAGGTTTTTCCAAAAGGTGGCAGTAAAAGCAAGGCTCACAGCAACACCTCCTATGGATACACACACAGACACACACACACACACACACATACTGGTGTTTTGTCTGGGTTCAGTTAACCCTTTACAGGACACTAGAGGCATTAGAGGGGTTAATCTTTGGAATGGCCTGGAAGATTGATTAAAACAGTCTAAAACAATTTAAACTTTTAAAAAGACGTAAAAAATTAACAACTAGTCAAAACTATAGAGCTCAGGGTTGACTGAAGAAATGACTTGTTCAGAGGATTAGGATCAATATTAGTAGTTGAGATAAGGACATGATCTACCTGAATTAAAATTAAATACATATTCTCTTCCGTTGTACATTTAGAAATGATTACACTGAAAAAAAATGGTTTTGTTTGTTCGTTTTCTTGTGGAAACATTGTGTTAATTGTAAATAGGGTTAGGCAAAATACGTCTTCACTTCAGCCTAAACCCTTGCGGTCGCATTGTATATGGAACAATGGATACGTTGTTTTTGGTTGTTGTTTAAAGTAATTAACGACCAAATAAACAACAACTACTACTACTACTACACTCACAGAAATCTGGAATTCCAAATTTCAACATTAGTATCTTATCGGGGGACATAACTAGACAATATTAGATGTATTTTCCCACACTTCTTATTGTTATGTAGAAAATCAAGGTTAATGAAGTTACCATATTTGGTTCCTTACCCATAAGTAAATATGAAACATACAAGAAAAACACATGTAAGGTGAAAGGAGCATGTCTTTTAGAGCCTTAGAACACCACTTTCAGAGCATTCCAACAACATAAGTGTTCATCCGGACATCCGTCAACATTACTGGTGGACAATATGGCATGAAATTTATATCACTTTTTTTTCCCTCTTATTCTGATAACACCATTTCATCATGGCATTAAATTATGAAAGGGAGCAGTCTTCTGAAAACATGACTATAGCTATATTTGCTCTATTTTTAACATCAGAGGCTATATCTTAACAGAGAATCTTTGCTAGTTGTGTAGAAAACAATGCATTTATTGCGTTAGGATGAGAAAATAAACTGGACTTACAAACCTTTAGAGGAGTAACCTGCCCTTTTCTAGCTGTGACATTACCTTACTTTAGCTGAGGTGGTGAAATAAATTGTTGGTATTACCGCCTTTGGCTGACGTGGCGCAAAGGCAAATCTTGCAAAAAACAGTGTTTTGTGCTGTATCAGATACCTTGTAACCGAAGCAGTTCCAAATAACAGAGGAAGGAGTCCAGTTTCCTTTTTTTGGCATCAGTTGTTCTTCCTGTCATTCCATCTGGCTCAGAAGCTTTGATCATTTTTGCATTGAGTGATGCTCGTTTCCTTCAAGGGCTCATATTTCTCTAAACCCACTTTTCTGAGTCAGTGGTTCATTTCTTTGTGTATTTGGACCCTAATAGTTCATACAGTTTGAATTGGAACCCTCCAGGTGCTGCAAAGCTTTATATTCATTCAGGCAAAAATCGAGTGGATTTCTACAACCTGTTTTAATTCCTTCTTAATTTGTTATGTTTTATAACTAGCTACGTCACAACATTTGCCCATATAAGGTCAAGACTTCAGACGAATATTTCTCCAGTACGACATAATTGTTTGTCAGCAGCAGCGCTTGTAGTAAAAACTGAAAATATGTCCAAACTCCGAGCCGATTACCTAAAATGTTCAGTTGTTGGTTGTATTATCGAACACAAGTGGCTGAACGGGACAGAAAGCACGGTCAACAACCTGAAAGGGGTGGGGTCACGTCTATTTAAAGGGCCAGCGCTCCAAACCACCTTTCTGGTGTCATTACTCAGAAATAGGGTTGAAGATGGAGCTGTGGAG
>JAPQRP010000030.1:2015600-2025649 GCA_037367295.1 Apogon hyalosoma | reverse complement strand
GAATATACAGATAGCTTTGCAGCACCTGGAGGGTTCAAATTCAAACTGTATGAACTATTAGGGTCCAAATACACAAAAAAAAGAACCAAAGACTAATAAAGGTAGGTTTAGCAAAACATGACCCCTTTAATTGCAGAGGTTGTCTGTGATTTCAATGCTGTGTGAATCCGCCATGTCCTTTAACCACTTACTACCCAAATTCACTTACAATTATATAAAAAAATACTATTTGTGTTGTTGCTAAATTAAACACCTACAATAGCTATGATGCAAATTACTGACATTAGGCATCATTTGGATAATAGTAATTAAACAAATTTCCCACTCTCAGGTATGTCTGTGTAGGTTCTCATTTGCTCAGGTCATCGTTCGTCTTGATAGTTCTTCTCGGTTCAACTAGACTGCTTTAGCTTCAGTTCTGAAGAAGTCTCTTTGATTTCAAAAGAGTTAAACCAGTCCAGTTGAACCGAGAAGAAATACCACTCTAAGGTATAAAGAGCACATTATTAATGCTGCTACTAATCAGTTATTCTAGTCAACAATCTAAACAAAACAAAAATGATCCAAAAATCAACAGAATGTCATGAAATGAATAAATCAATCCATGAGCATCAGGGCTCAGAGATAACCAGGTTACATAAGTACATTCAGAGTGTTGACCTCATTACAAAAACAAGGGAATATTGAGGCAAGTGTGCAACAATAGTCAACAAGGGGTTAACTGGAAATTCCATAACAAATTACCTAAACTGTGTCATCAAGCACAGACACTCAGAGATGGATTAGCCCTGTGTGAAGCAAAATGTGTGTGAGCCGCAGTGTTCAGCATGTTCAAACCTTTCAGAAGCCCATAATCTCAAAAGGTCACTGACATGCTAAGCAGCATGTAGGAAATGTTCTCTTCCTTTCAAAAGGCTCCACAGTTATGTTAAACTGAAATCCTATTAACGGTGATCCTTGACATTAAACCCATGCTTTAATTTCATGAAATTCAAGTAAAGCCCAGACTCATCCCATAAAGCAGAGACATCAGGGGTTAGTTTCTGTATCATCAGAAGTCCTCGAGTACAACAGAGCTTCCTTCTAATTTACTAACATTTTTTCCCAGATTCAATGTCAGCGTTCGTAGTTACATCCAACTGTTGAAACACAGAGAAATATCAGCTTTTTAAGACTGCACTCCTGAGATAGATTTGAGTTTGGTCTTTAAAGTGTGAGAATTTGTCCCCAGGCTGTGTAGCAACAAAATAACACTGAATTTGCAGCCATAATACTGTCAGAATTTTTATATATAATAAAGCCTCCATAACGTTCAACTAGAAGCTGAATAAAAGCATGAAGAAAAAAAATATTTTTTAAGAATAAGTATGGCAGGGAACTTCTGATGGAATTTCTTCTTTACACATTGCAGAACTGGCAGATTTGCATCAATTTACGATCAAACACAACGTTTACAACCAAACCTGTGAAAATCTTTCTCTCTCTCTCTCTCTCTCTCTCTCTCTCTATATATATATATATATATATATATATACACACACACACACACACACACACACACACACACACACACACACACACATATACATTCAGTATTATATTATAACAGCAAGGGAAGTCATGAACCAGAACATGCTCAAAAATCCCAAATAAATCAACACTATCTGTCCACAGACTGTTATCACTCACTGAATTATGTATAAAGCTCATTTTTCACACATCTGTATTATGGTATCATCAAGTTTTCTTCTTCAAACTAAAATTGATAGTTGTTTATTTTGACAGTTGCTCAAAATAACACTGTCTTATAATCTTCACGTGCTGCAACAGCTGATAGTTTACATTATAGCTCTGTTAGCTTAGCTCTGTTTTTAGACTGAAAACAGACACAGTAAAACCATAAATCACCTCAGTTTTCTGTTCGGTTTGTGTTGTCAGTAGCTGAACTAAAGATCTGTTTGAATCCAGCAAACAGGTCAGAACTGTCTCAGTTTAGTCTGAACCGTGGATCAACAAACAGTAACTTAGCAAAAATAAGAACATCACATGATGACTTTATACCTTCACAAGCCTCAGAATCAAACTTGTGTAGAAGAAACGCTGCCATTTCAGCATCAAATTCCAATCTTTACACTTATAAAGCTGTGTCCAGAGGAGAAAACAACAGCACTTCTGGCTTTTATCACTGAGTCACTTTGACTACGTTCAGACAGGACGTCTTAATGCACAATTCGTATTTTTTTGGTGAAATTTGATTTTTTTGTGTGCTTGTTCATATTACACAGTAAATGCAACTTCTATCAGTTTTGAATATAAACAGAATGTGACCCTGAAGTGACCCACATGTGTAAAAGAGGTGCTGACGTAATACGTGACCATGCAGGCATGCACTGCGTTTACGGAAGTAAATATGAAGGCATCTCGTCTCGGCACAGAATTGTGACATCTGTTGCATTTCGATGACATAAAGGTCAGATAAATGCAACCTGGCCGTTCAGACTGAAGTCGCATTGCAAAATATCAGATACGTATTGGATTTAGGACCACATATGAAAGTGGCCTGGGTGAGATTTGAAAAAATCGGATTTGTGCTGTTCAAACTGTCTTTAACAGATCGGAAACAAGTCACATATGGGCAAAAAAAAATCAGATTTGGACTACATTTGCCTGCAGCCTGAATGCAGCCTAAGACTGTGAAAACTGCGGTTCTCATCCTCATCTTGTCACACTCTGCCCCTTTACTCAAAGACTATTTTGCTTTAGTTTTCATTAAATTTAGAAACCAAAAGACTCAAGGCTACAGTGACTCCTCACTCCCACTGGTGGTCACATACATTCTATACTACCCTGCGTATAGCTCCTTTAAGACAGGCTTACCAGGTACAGTTCCCTAGGTAATACGAGTCAATTATGGCTTAAGCTGCACTTACGTCGGCCATCCCTCCCCAGTGGACACAGTGAAGAGGGTGAGGAAGGCCCACAGCACGTTGTCGTAGTGGAACTCATATTTTTTCCACTCTCTGGGCATGGCAGCCACCTCGTCTTTGTCGTAGTCTAGAAACTGTCCTCTGGAAAACATCAAACCAGGACAAATTATACTGTAGATAAAGACTTGTGAGGTAACAAACACAGTGGTACGGCAGTGTAAAACTTAAAACTGTGAGATGAAAAGAAATAAGGAAGTGTTTGGGTAGGAGGGGGTTTAGACCAACTTGCAGTCCTTCTGCAGGCCCTTGGACTCATCTGTGCAGTAGAAGAATTTTCCCTTGAACAGTTGTACCGCAATGACGGCAAAGATGAACATGAAGAGGATGTAAACGATGAGGATGTTCAGCACATTCTTCAAGGAGTTGACCACGCAATCGAACACAGCCTGAGAACACAAACCGTTTGGAATCACATGATCTGAGCGTCCTGGGCACAGTCACACGATATCGACAAAAAGTGCATTTAATATTTAATCAGTTTGTGTATAATTATGTGTAAAATGGTTAAAAACACAGGTTGGAGATTATAGAGAGGATAAAGCCCATGAGAGAAAAAGCAGCTTAAAACTATAAAGAACTGACATCCTTTGTTCAACAGGGGGAAAAAAAAAGGGAAAAATAATCTCCTCACCCCAGGTAAAGGACTTTACAGATCCCGACTGAACGTGTTATTACACAATAAAACACTCTGCTGTGATAATATCTGTATCTAATATGGTTTGACATTAAAAATTCTCAAATGACACTTGATGTCTGCAATACAAATAGAAGCATTTGATAAAAATACTGAACATTTTGACCCCTGCCCTGGTCTCTGTCAGGCTTTGGCCATAAAGAAATCAGGCATGAATAACACATAATAACAACAAATTCAACCAAATTAGTTAGTTTGTTAGATCGATCAATCTATAGATAGATAGATACCTTACTAAAACCTTACTTATTTAGTTACAAATATCAGATCATCACTAATATTACTGGAATGTATTTCCAACTTACAGGTTCCTTCACATTTTAAATTTCAAATTCCATACTTTTTCCAGACCCTAATTTCCAGATGTCTTGGTAAAAAAAAAAATCCAACCAGCCAACCAGTCTGTATATTTGAGATTTATGAGCCAGTCATCAGATAATTTCCATCTACCCATTATGAGTTCAACCAACGATCATACAAGGCATGTTGAACAGCTGGCTCACCAACAGTGTGTGGACGTCACCTGTCCGTCAAAGCAGCAGTGAAACTTGACGACGCCTGGGCGGGACTTAAAATTGGTTGGAGGAGGATAAGAGCAGAAGGCGGGGCATTCAACCTGTCAATCTGCCCAAATATTTTCTGGGACGTGTAGCCGAATGTATGTGCTCTCACACAAACATTTTAGCTGCGCTAGCAAACATCTTAAACAGATCGATCCATTTCTTTTTTTAGATGTTCATAATTTTATGTTTTAGAAAATAGAACAGTGGGAACAGTCTTGGAAACATGGATATTTTTCCATACATTTGTTTCCATTTTCCATACTTTTCCAGACCTGGAAATTTATAAAATCAAATTCCATACTTTTCCATAGTAGGATCCCTGACCTTAAGACATAATTGTTGTGGTGAAAAAAACAACAGAAAATAAATAAAACAAATCAGTTGGTTTAACTGATTAGTTTTCTATTAACAAAGTGGAGGATTTCAGAATTATTCATTTGTTATGCTGCTAAGTGTAATAAGAGTCTGCAAAAATGTAAATAAAAATGACTCGATGATGTCTATGTATAAACAAACATGTAAAACAAAAGCACATTCTTAACCAGAGCCTATAATAATCATATAAAATCCAGTCTCTAGTTGGAAAGTCCTGGATTTTGTTTACCCACAATCCAGCCTAACCACCTTCTACATATTGAGAAAAAAAAAAAAGTATCAACATTAAACTGAGATTATATGTGTGTGTGGTTTGGAGAAATTGTATTGTTGAGACACCCACAGACAAAGGCCTGAAGCTGCTGACGTGCTGCACACGCTAAACCTCCTTTGTAAACACACTGTGGAGATTGCCCGCCTTAACCACAGCTGAGCCCCGGCGACACGGCTAAACAATAATTTAGCAAAAGAAAACAGAAGGCAGAGCCGGAGCAGAACCTTGAGTTTTGGCAGGCGTTTGATGGTCTTGAGAGGCCGGAGAACTCGCAGAACCCTCAGAGACTTGATTGTGCTGATGTCTTTGCCTTTGGTCCCCCTGCACAAAGCAAAACACAGTCAGACTACACAAACATGTCTGCAGAGAAAAACACCCAGTTCATCAAAGCTCTTCCTGTATAACCGACACAATGGCATGTTCAGGGCATGTAGGAGAAACTGGCTTTCAGACTAAACCCTAACATGACGTTCTCACACTTCGCTAGATGTTGTTTATCAGGCGCTAATGAGGCAACACAAGTGACTCTGAATATCAGCGAACACATCCAGGAGAAACACGAGTCTACAGGAAACATTATTAACCGTCCGTCCTGCTTCATGCATGATGCTATTTGTCAGTTAGACATTCTAGTGTTGACGGGTTATGTGTGGGGAAAAATCAGCTTGTAATCCACCAGGCACTGTGGGAAATGTCAGACTTTAACCGGTTTCACTCAGCAGGATTAGTGAGTGTAGAAGGAGGGTATGAATGCACAGTTTGACTAAAATATTGGCTTTATTCGTACAACAGAATATTAAATCTGCAGCACCTAAGATGTTACAGAGAATGTGTTGATTAATGATTAACTCGATGTTATGAAAGAAAAGATAATTAAGCCTAGTCTTGTTTGATTTGAGGTATGATAATCTGCAGATGCAGGAATCCTAAAGAGATTAAACCATGTTAATTAGGCAACTTTGGTACCGTAATGCCATTTTAACAAGGCATTACAAATGACAGTCCAGTCAAAAGGGTTTTACTGTTTGAACTGACGGTTACATGGACTTGAGTTTCCTGGTTGCAATCAGGTACTCCAAAATAAACTATTTTACATAAACCATGCCTTTGTAAACAGTATATCTATAAATTCATATACCTATATTAACTTTACTACATTTTATACTTTTTAAATAATTAATTTTGTATATAACAGCTATTAGAACTCCGTGCCAATGTCACTACTGAGCTGTTTGGGTCCGTATCAGACCAACCTCAGTATCAGATGAGTGCGCTAAATTAGTCTGCCAGTTTATGTTGTAAACATCACAGGCTTCACAACCAGCATGTAGCAATTAATTATACAGAATTCTAGAATTTATTAAGGATATCCTCCTGAGACCAAGCAATGCATTTTTGTCCTCTGTAGGAGACAAAAGATTGACAGTTTTACTTAACCCATAAAGACCCAGTGCTACTTTTGTGGCAGTTCCAAAATATTTTTTCTCCATATTTAACTTTTCTTAAGTGATTTATTAAGATTTATTATAATATTATTCTCTGTTTTTTGTGTTTTTTCAGTATAAATCATGTATTTTCCTATATTTAAGTCACTAATCATGTAGATGTTCATAAAATTCAGATTAAAGTTGAGGGTTATTATATCAGAAACTGAGAAAACTGAAGAAAAAGTAACTATTTAGGCAATAGATATTATTAACTGAACATAAACCCAGTGTGTCCATCCACTGTCAGATCTAAACTCCATGGGTTTTACTGGAGAATCAATGTTGTAGTAGATGACGGTGTTTCCACGGTAACTATGGAGCCTCTGAACGTCCAGATGGGTCATATCTGGGTCATAACTGTATTTTACACCAATTATTTACATGTATTGATAGGATTAGTGGATCAACAGGTATTAGACAGTTTAGATCAGTAGATGGTATTGGTTGCTAGTGGTTGTTTGGGTCTTTATGGGTTAAAAAAATGCTGTTCATAGCAAAAAATTGCATTATGCAGTTTCCAATCAAGACAGTTGTGTACTGTAAAAAAGCTTAAACTGACTTATGTGGGTCTCAGAAGGATATAAAGACCTAGATATCTGTCCATGTAACCATTTTATCTCACATCAAGCAGACTAAGGATTTCTTAATTCCTTCTGTAATATTCAGTGCCATCTAGAGGTGAAACTTCATATTGCAACCACCTAAATAACCCTCATCTCACCCTCCCCTTTGGTGACTGTAAAAAATATGAAAGCCTCTCTGGTGCCAATCATGTTGCCTTTTCGTAAAGAATAAATTAACTTTAAGCTGAACTTTACAATGGTCAGAGCGATTTGGAACCTTATTCAGATTTAACAGGTCACTCTAAGATGACAAAATGTTAAAATGCTGATGTTAATTAAACATCAATTACATTACCCTAAATTCCACTAACTCTTACACACTTAAGTTTAAATATTTTGCAATGGCTTGTAAATTTAATGCAGTTGAAGTGGCATATAATGCTAAAGTAGTGTATAGTCAGTAAAATAATCACACATTTCCTGTTGAGAGTGAATAAAATATCTGTTATATAAAAAAAAAAAAGAAAAAACAAGCTGACTAATAGTTTCTGTCTTCCAAATGCCTGGGAGAGGAGGGAATACATGAATGTAAGTACAGTTATTCCTGAGCAGCACACACTCAACAGCCTCACGCAGCAGCATGCATCGCCTACTATTGGACAGTATGAATCACATAATCCTGGCTTTACATGAATGAGTCGGTCTGAAATCTCATTTGAACATGCAGTCAAACTGTTAATTCACAGAAAGGCGTCTTGGGTCCTTTTGTGTAGCGACATGTCAACACACTGTTCTCCATGCAGACGTCCACATTTAGTACTGTGCATCAGGGATCTTTATCATCAAGACTTCTTCAAAGCAGAAAGATCTTCATGATACAGATCTGGTATTAACTGAAACAGTTCATGATGTTTCAACCTTCTTGTAACTCGCAGACAAGAGGAGATACAGGTCAAAGTGCAAACAATTCCAGGAGCTTACTGTAATTGAAGAGAGTCAGTGTTTTCCTTTAACCCTCTGGTATCCCGCCCAGAGAGACCCTTCCTAAACACTGAAAATGCATAATCTGCGCAGTGTTGTAGTAATGTCAACGTTTTTAACTTACTTACAATTTTTTTTATTTCATCAACTTGTGCCGTAAACAAAAATACCAAATACTCACTAACTGTCATATTTTTAACACTTTAAATTCGATGTTTTTATGTAAACAAACCATATTATAACATAAAAAGCTACTTATTATTAATATTATTACTACTTTGCCACTTGTTTCTGCTAGTACTTTACGATGTGCATTTACATTTTTTTCACTACTGTTTTTTTTTAATAGGTTTTTTATAGTTATGTTATTGCATTGCTTTATTTATTGCCTTTTTCTTGAGGCGTTTCTTGCGTGAATGCTCGGTGTTGTGCTACTTTTAGAACCTCAATTTCCTGAGGGAACTGCCCAAAGGATCAATAGACTTCTATCTAATCTAATCTAATCTAATCTAATCTAATCTAATATTGTTTGATGAAAAAAAAAACACAAAAAAACCCCCATTTTGTTTGCTTTTTTCAATATACTGCATAAAAATTGGATTACTTTTTTTGGATCCTGGCATATGTCAGTGATTAACAGCAACATTGGTTAATAAACATTTTTATTTATCGTGTTAGGTCAAATGTCCTAAAATGTGCATTTCTTTCTCACTTTGGAGGAGGGTGATAGTGTAGTATTTTTCTATTGTTTACAGTGTGTTGATTTTAGTGGCTGGGTCAGAATTTTAAAAAATCATGCAAAAATAAACAACTTTTGAAATCTGACCTAAAACAAACTGTGAAAAATAGTATGACCTTTTATAACATGAAGTGCGAAGTGTGATAATATGCTCACTCAGATACTGGAAGCTTAATATGCATCAGATAGACCTTCCAGTACTTTCCCAACAATCTTATTTTAAAAGTTCAGGATGAAATAGGGAACATGATGAGACTACAGAGCAGCGCTGGAGTGAACACAGATGGTGTAAAACATCTAAGACATAGATGAGAAAATCTTAAAAGACAAATGACAAAAAACCTCAGAGGAAGGATAAGCCAAAAATCCTCTGTCATATCAAGAGTTCTTCAAAAGCTGTATGAAAGTTAAAGAAGTGTGGCCTATGGCTCCTGATGTTCCAGTGCTGAATAAGCACCAAAGACAGCTGAAAACCAAGATAAGAAACACATTTCTGAGGATGAAGTAAAAGTGAATGTTCAGAAAGGTCTTCCTATCTTATATTAAAAGCTTTAAAAAACATGAGGTTTAAAACTCAACAAGTAAATAAAGTGAGGGATTATAAGCAGGTATTAAAGTACACGTGGAACAGCAAGTTTTTAATTAAATATTACTTACTTCACAGTTTAGCTATAAATCCTGTAGCAAACTTTAATTATTTCCACTCAGGATTAGTGGGTGTAGAAGCAAAATACTAGAGAATATTAAATCTGCAGTCGTTATAACATTATTTTAAATGGAAAAGAGTGTTGTTTTTGTAGGGATTAAAGGGGCTATGTGTAGTACTTCTACTTCCAAATATTAAAAAAATAACCTAAGAATAGGGGATTGAAGTCAAAGATGCCAATGAGATATGAATGAAATCTATTTACACTGACAGGTCAGGGGATTTATGTGACCACTAGAGGGAGTAGTGAGTCACTCTGGTGGATGAGAAATAGCTTTTAGAGTCAGAGAAAGTGACTTTGTGATCAAAGCTACAAGCACTGTTGTTTTCACCACTGGACTAAGATGGAAATGAGAAGATTCTAGTTTGATGCTGAAATGTCAGCATTTCTTCTACACAGGTGAGTTTGATTCTGAGGCTTATGAAGGCATACAGTTATTATGGGATGTTCCTATCTTTGTTGAGCTGTCATTTGATCCACGGTTCAGACTAAACTGTGACAGTTCTGACCTTGTTTGTTGGACTCCAAAAAGATCTTTAATGCAGCCGTTGACAGAAAACAGAGGTGATTTGTGGTTTGACTGTGGCTGTTTTTTAGTCTAAAAACAGAGCTAAGCTAACAGAGCTATGATGTAAACTATCAGCTGACACAGCATGTGACAATCATAAGACACAGTGAT
>JAPQRP010000030.1:1997768-2015500 GCA_037367295.1 Apogon hyalosoma | reverse complement strand
GTCTTGTAGTGTCACTGGAAAGGCCTCTGGGGAATGAATTCCTCCCCCTGGTGGATTATCTGTGTATTACATGTATCACATTGTATACATCAGGTTTTTCAAGAAAAAAATATCACACTGATAATGTAGAGGGCTTCAAAACTCATGTATCAAATATGATACGTTCGGCATTATAGGGTTAGATATAGGGAAAAAATGCAGAATACAGAGATTAATATTATAATAAATGCTCATAAATCCCTTAAGAAAGGTTAAATATAGAGAAAAATTCATTTGAGAACTGCCACAAAAGTAGCACTGGGTCTTTATGGGTTAATGTGTCATAGGTACGGTCACGGAGTCATATCAGTGGCTGTAATGCTTCTGAAAGACGACGTCATTATGGAAGTACTGGAAACTAGTGGTAAATCAAAAGAAAACACAAATATCTGATAAAAGTCAACAGCGAGAATCAGTTATTTTTCCTTTTGGTTCAATTGTGTTGTTATATACTGATCACTTTGGATATCTTGATTTGACATTAGATCAGGGGTGTCAAACATCCGGCTCATGGGCCAAAACCGCCCCGCCAAAGACTCCAATCCGGCCTGTGGGATGAACTTGGGAAGTGCAAAAATTACTCTGTAGATATTAACAGTCAAGGGTGTTGAGCTCGTTTTAGTTCAGGTTCCACATACATGCCAATATAATCTGAAGTAGAATCAGAACATAGTAATTTATAGATCATTTTCGTCTTGGTTTAATGTGAAAAAAAAATTACATTATGCCTATATAATAATTTCTCTATGTTTTAATGCAAAAAAAAAATTATGAACATTTACATTAACAAACTATCCTTTAACAAAAAAATGTGAATAACCTTGAACAAATATGAACAACCTGAAACGTCTAAAAAAAATTAAGTGCAATTTCAACAATATTCTGCCTGTTATTAACTGTTTTGTGCTGAATATTATTAGAATTGCACTTATTATTGCAATATTATAACAATATTGCAGAATATTGTTAGAATTGCACTTATTTTTCTTTAAAAAATTACAATTTTTTCAGGTTATTCACATCTTTTTTTGTACCGATAGTTTGTAAATGCAAATATTTTCATAATTACTTACTAAAATGAAGAGGAAAAAATTGGAGCTGTCATTATTTATAGGCTGTTATTTTATACTGTTATTTTACTGGTCCAACCCACTTGAGATTAAACTGGGCTGAATGTGGAACCAGAAAGAAAATGAGTTTGACGTTAGATGAAAACATGACATTTACAGTATCTGTCAGTGTTCAGCTCAGTCACTACGATCTGTACTGAACAAAGTTTAACTATGTCTTCTTTCTTGACTGTACTTTTGGTATTTTTGTGGAGTTTTATGAACATACATGTGTAAAACTGGACATCATGGAGCTACTCAATCTTTTCTGTAGAATGTGAAATTAACTAGTCTTAAGCCCTATTGACACTTGACTAGTATTACCTGTGAGCCTCTGGTGATTCATAATAAATGGGTGAAGTCAAGGGAAGGTTAACATCTGGTAAAAAAAAAAATAATTACAATAATCTACCCCAAACTTATATTTTTGGGTAGGTAATTACTTATATTTTCAGGAAAATATATTTTGAAATGAGAAAAAAATTGTTAAAAAGAAATTGAAGGAGTTTTCTGAGTGAATATTTGGAAAGTGACACAGTTTTGTGCCATCATTCTGGGTTCATTTGATAAACTCTCAGAAATAAACTAAATTTATTCCAAATACATTGACATTTGACTATTATCCTCCTGAAACCCAGGAAAGTGAAAATGTTAACTTTTTTACATTAAACAATTGTCTTGATTGGAAACTGCATAATGCAACAGTTTTTTCAGAAACTTCTTTTTTATTATTTTTATTTATTTATTTATTTATTTATTAATGGAATGTCCTTTACAATGGACAGCATTTTTTTAAGTAAAACTGTCAAACTTTTGTCCCCTACCGAGGACAAAAATGCATTGCTGGGTCTCAGGAAGATATATTATTAGTCATATTCTAGACACACAGTGTTTAAAATTAATAACTGCATATATCCATGCAAAATACATTAGAATATAATGCTAATATTATTTTTATATTGTAAATATTGTAAAAAATAAATGTATATGATATTGATAATTGAAATAAAAAATCTTTAATTTGACATGTACTTTTGTTGTCCTTCGTGACACTGCCATTTTTCTAAACTCTTTCTATTTAGGTCTGATCTTTTTTTTCTTCCTCCAAACAATTATTGGGTTGTAAAATAGAGGGTTTAAGGTATATACTAAATACATTTTATGATGAAAATGTCAGAGGAACTTCACTTTGGAGAACTTTGTAATTCTTGCAAAAATTAGACGTTCATTTTTTGTCCATCTGTGACGCAGTAGTTTTTGATACTTTTCATTTTAAAATATTTGAAACTAAATTTTGAGCATGTTTAAGATGGCATTTAGACCTTTACAATTACGTGGAATATTTGTCTGAAACTTATCTGCTTCACAAGTTATGAATCAAAAAGCAGTGGGTGGTCCACCAGTGACACCTTTGACCTCACCCAAATGTAAATGTCATTTGTGATCTTAATCCCACACAAATTGGCCATGTCGGATCCTTCCACCACATATGACGTACCCTGTTTGAGCAAACACAGACATTTCTGTAATTTGGTGGGAGATGCAACATTTTTCATCACCTCTGCACATTTACTCAGCCTATTTCCTATATGTGTATTCCTATATGTTATGATATGTCATGGATGTGAAAGATCTTAAATGTTTTAGAAGAGCTAAATCTGAACAGATGAATAAGATGACCAACACGACAGCTACAATAAGGAACATGTTTCTGTCTTTCCACATTTATATGTAAGTGGTGAACCTGCCCTTGACATGAGAACTGAGGAATAATGTCAGTGAATTTGAGTAAAAAACAGACATTTAGACATGAGAGGATAATTTCCAGATCACCAGAGATCCACAGGTTACACTCTAAAGGCGGATTCACACAGGATTAAGATTCCAGACGACCTCCACAACTCACATATTGGCAGAGGCTCACAGGTAATATAAGTCTTGGATGAAGGGGGTTTTTGACTTGTAATTATGTCTCTGATCAGACATTCACTGAAACGATATTCATTAAGCAGAAATGCATGTTCAGACACGATGGAAATAGGCAGGACTTTGCTTCTCTATTAGTCTTTGATTCCTAGACTGTGGATTTTGCTCTCTCTTCTCTCGGGGGGGATGATTACAGCCACCACTGACTCTCGTACAGGTACAGTACTGTGTACAAGTCCTGGTCCAATATTATGTTTGTTGGTTTAATAAAGTTAGAATGAACACACATATGCATTTATCAGTCTCTGTATTCAGTTATGTATTATGTATATTTATTTAATTATCATATTGATAATATATTGTCTAGTACATATTGTACAAATTGCTGTTCTAATTGTGTCTTAGAGTGTTTTAATATGTAAATATACATACTTAGCGCCATTAAAAACACGCGGTCCAAACATGTGGTGTAATTTCCAGAAAATTATTTGCTTAGGTGCCTATTTTCAACAGTTTTAGTTCAGTTTTTATGTCTTTTAAGGCTGTGCACATGTTTCCTGTATTTTCTTGTTGTATCTGAAGAAAACAGAATGAGAAATACATATGTATGATCATTTCAACCCTGAAAAGCAACAAAGATAAAGGTGGAGTAAGACTTTTGCACAGTGCTGTATATTTTTGGTAAAAAAAAAAAAAGTTAGACAGTTAAAACCTGAACATACAAACTTAAGCCATTTGAAGTCTCAGTGAGTCTTTATATCAATTAGGAACATCTCCCTCCAGTCGTGTTCAGTCCCATATTTGTTTGCTACTATAAAACAGTTAATAATCATAGAAATCTGTGGAAACAAAGTCATTCATTCACCTTTCGATAGCTTTGTTTCTGGTCTGTCATTCTGATAAACACAGACTGTACGTGTACTGGTGGACTACATGCTTTCACTGCAGTACAAACTACTGATGTTACTCAGGTAGAGAAAGGAGGAACTGAAGGTTGTGCAAGGAAATGAACAATTTTGGTCAAAAATGTGTTTAGTTCTAAAAGGAATTGCTTTGATGTGTTGTTCACCGATGCAAAATTAATCCCAAAAGAGCAATTTTAGACATGAAGTGCTCCAACCTTCAGCGTTTTGGTAGGTAGAGGCAGGTTTCAGTTGAAAGCTGTCAGACAGATGTTACTGTTGTGTTAAAAAGGAACTGGATTCTATGTAGTATGAGTTTGATATGTTATACAGGAAGCTCATCTACGCATAAGAAGAATGGCAATTAGAAGAGGTTGGGTTGGAAGGGGAGGGGTCGGGGGAAGGTACAGTATGGGTTAGGGTTTGGGGGGAGGGGGGGTCAGGGTGAGTGGGTTGGGGCGGCATAGGGGGGTTCCCCACCTGGTCACACCTTGTTGCGATCTACTTGGGGGAAAACAGTGGTAAAACAAGGTACAGCACATTTATGGATGCTTCACACACACAAACAAAATAAAGCATATGTTTGCATCAAATGACAACAGCATAATAGTTTCTATTAATGAAAACAAACTCTTTTTATTTCGGTTGGTACCAAAAATCTGGGTGTGTTAAAGCCCACGCCCCCCAATGAACTACCGGGTAAAAAAAATAAAAAAAAAAAAAAAAAAAAGAAAAGAAAAAACAGGTGGTTGAAAGCTAGATGTGCCTGTTATTTTTGTAGCTGGCATATGATTGAAGTAGCACACAAATCAAGATGTAATCATGACAGGCACTTGTTCACTGCAACAACTTTGCAATCTCAACCGAAAGATTAAAAGAAAAGGGAAAAAAAGAACAAAATGCTAAGAAAACAGCCCCTAAATGAGGTTTTCTACAGAATAAAAAATAGAATTGTAGCAAAAAAATAAAATAAACATTGACATCCCAACCCTAAAAATGCTAACATCTACTAAAGGCATTGCAGTTTGCAGCATAAAATATGAAATGCACCACTTGAGTGACTATTGTAGTGAGATGACACAGATCCACACATTCAGCGTTCAATGATCTGCTATGGTTCGTTTTTCTTTGCCGCAAGCAGTCGATCAAATGGATGGCAGAACGAACCCCGGAGACATGCATGGAGAATAAACGGCAGCTGTCAGTCACACAGGACCTTCCATCTGTATCTGCCAATGCAGGAGCTACCTGAAGCTAACAAGTCTGATTTAACCTGCACCACATGGGAGAACAACTTTATAAGATGACATTATGGAATAAATACTGACTCGGGTTAAATACATATTATTTAATTTTCTGCAATCGCTGATATTTTTTGGTCAGTTGGTGCAACGAGAATGAGCTTGAAATCCAACACTGACATCTGATATTATTAATATGTAACAGCATTACTATGCGTCCAATACTCCTAATATTCACTGTCCTTTTGGCTCTTTTGTGGCATCTCAGTGCCAGTGATGGAACATAGTACTTGTGCCGTATTTGAGTATTATTACCATTTTATACAGCTTTATATTCTACTCCACTAGTATTACACTCGTTACTCCACTACATTTTTCTGACAGCTTTTATTACTTCTCAGATTGAATATTAGATGTAAAGATAGATGACCTGCTGTCATTTCATCTCATAATGGAAAAGCTTGAAAAACAGGGTACACTCACAGTCAAATGTTTTGGGAATGACACAAATTAATTATTTGCTTAAATGTGACTTACTTGCTATTACAATTTTTTGAAACCTATATATACAGTGCTTCTAATTGTGCTTCAATGTACATAAGAAATGTAAAAAAATAATAATAATAAATAAATAAATAATCAAGTAGCAAATTTTGCAAAAACAAAACTGTTATTCCCAAAACTTTTTTACATCCAGGTTACTTCTTATGGAATCTCATCTGCAAATGGTAATTATAACTATCAATCATGTATTTAATCCTCCTACCTATCTGAAAATGCCTCTGATTAGAGGAAAATTACATCTCTGAGTCCACAGAAATTGGTTCGTGTTTCCTCTAAAACCACTTGAATGACAATATGCTTAAGAGTAACTGGGATTTTTACCAAGTGATGCTAAAAAACAAACAAACAAACAAAAAATCTAATTTTAACTGAAGGATGTACTGTTTCCATTATGGGCTCACTTTAATATTATCCTCCTTAAACTTAAACCAACCATAACAAACATGTTGGATTCACTGGAAAATGTACAAAATGATGAAAATGCCTGTTTTTCTGAGCTCATGATGACTTGACTTCATAGAAATATAAGGTTCTCACGGCTCAGAAACGCTACAAATATATGATGATCTTATAAAATGATGATGCAGTACTGTAGGTAAAGTACCAACAGCTTTCCAATTATTTAAGATGAGCTTACCAGCAGTAAAACTCAATATTAATGCAAAAAGGTTGTATATAATAGATGCTGAAACGGAATATTTTGCTACACAAGCTACTACATATGTTTAAGTAAGACTGACTAAGACTAAGCTGATTGCTATTAATTGTGTTTTTTTTTTTGTTTGCTTGTTTTTTTTATTCTTTCCTATCATCTTAGTAATTTCACTGCTTAACTTATTGCCCGGTTACTGTTCTATAGGTACTGACAGGTGATTGTGAATGTGTATGTGGCTGTCATATGCTGACATGAATGTTTTGCATTTGTGTGTTTGTCCCTAATTGTTTGCATGTTCAGTAAGGCAGGTAACTGCGAACTGAATTGCCCTTTGGGGATTAATAAAGTAGTCTGAATCTGAATGCATATTCTTTACCTGTAGTGGAGTATTGGTACTTTTACTTAAACATACTTTATTTTAAAGGCTCTACATACTTCTTCCACCACTGCCTACTGCTGATGAAACTCAAACCAATCAGTGGAAAAAGTTAAAAGTCTTTATAAGAGGACAAACTGTACTGACTTGCATAGATTTGGTTTTTTTTTTAACATCTAAATCAGGGCTGTCAAACTCATTTCAGTTCAAGGGCCACATTAAGCCAAATCTGATCCGAAGTGGGCTGGACCAGTGAAATAATAACATAATAATATATAAACAATGTCAACTCCAAACTTTCCTCTATGTTTTAGAGTGAAAAAAGTAAAATTATGCGATGAAAATGTTTACATCTACCACCTGTCCTTTAAAACAATATGAATAACATGAACAAACGGAAATTTCTTAAGAAAACAAAGTGCAATTTTAACAATATTCTGTCTCAGTTTATCATTTACACATGTGAATTACAATTTACAGATCACGGTGGATCTACAAATACACAGAACATTTAATAACAGGCAGAATATTGGAAAACTTGCACTTCAGACATTTCAAAATGTTCATATTTGTTCAGGTTAATTGGATTTTTGTGAAATGAGAGTTTGTTTTATGAAAATGTTTACATTTACAAAGAGACAAATTCAGAGCTGAGTATCTAAAGGTTATTCTGAGAGTATTTTACTGATCTGACCCACTTCAGATTAAACTGGTCTGTATGTGGAACCTGAACTAGAATGATTAAGATCTTCAGTGTAATTTTTGCATTTCACAAATTCATCCCAGGGGCCAGACTGGACCCTTTAGTGGGCCGTACTTGGCCCCTGGGGCGCATGTTTGAGACCTCTGATCTAAAGTATTGACAGCAGGTTCTTTTCCAGATGATTTGGTTTTTATTCCATAATGCCATTGCTCAGATCCAAGCAGTTTTCTATCAGGATTGAAGCAGCTGAGTCAGATATGTGACCGCTGGCTGGTGATTTAAAGCCCACAGTGTTCAGTCTGACAGATACAGGTTCAACTGAGCAGCCAAGAACATACAGTTTGTAAATGATGTGTAAATGATGTGACAGTACGGTCACTGGGCAGTCATTTAAAACCTATAGCTAACATCACACGTGTCATACGGTGTCTCTAATGTGCATGCTAAGATCACACAGAGAAGATCGATATTCTCTGAGATACACTCAGGCCCCCCGGCAGAAGCTTGCTTGTTGCATTAGCGAGCCCCTGGTGAATTAATAATAGAGAATGTAAAGTGAATGGTATCATCCCAGTCCAAGCAGAGCTGTGGCGAGACAAAGTGCTGATGGAAATCCTTCCCATCAGAGGATCAGGAAAGATGAGGATGAAGACGACGTATGTGTCATGCTCCTCTGCAGCGAAGGAGGGCATAGAGGGAGGATCTTTAGCCAGGCACATGAAGGTTAAGTACGTGAAAGTCTAAGATGGACGACGAGATGCGAATGAGTCCCAGGCACCACAGTGCACACTGCAAAAAGCACCCGCCATCACAAGCAATTTCACTTCATATACTGCATGTCTTACAGTTTGGAAAACCTGCAACTCAGCAGCTGACGGGGATTTATCTCCTCTCATCGCAGATTTGCACCAATTCCCAAATATGATGTAGTTTGAAATCTGTTGCAAAGACTCAGGGTCTTCTAAAAAAAAACATGGATCAGCTGAGAGAATTTAGGAGTGAAGTGCAAGAATGTGGCTTTATATGTGTGCCTTCACTTTTAATGGGACATTCTGGGTACTAAAAAAGGTTTTCACAAGCACATATGTGTGTATGTGGATCTTGGACTGTGTGATATTACATAGATATCTGCAGTCATTTCATATTAAGTATCAAAATATACCACGTTTTCTGTAAATGTACAAAAAATACTGACATTTTGTATTCCAAACTGGACAAATAAACTGTTATTAGTCATATTTGATTATTTTTAGCCTTGTCTACAACCTTTATAAAGCACAAAATACTAATGGAAAAAACATAAAAAGGTAAATATTAAAGATAAACAAAATAAATGTAGGCCTAAAAAATAATATGCTCCTTTATGAAAATTTAGGAGTGAAGTGAAAGAATGTGCCTTCACTTTTAACGGGACATTCTAGGCACTAAAAAAGGTTTTCATGAGCACATAAATATTATGTGGATCTTGGACTGTGTGATATTACACAAATATCTGCAGTCATTTCATGTCTAGATAGCAATATCTATAAAAATATACCACATTTTCTGTAAATGTAAAAAATATTGAAACTTTGAATTCCAAACTGGACAAATACACTGTTATTAGTCATACTTGATTATTTTTATACTTGTCTACAACCCTTATAAAGCATAAAATATTTATGGAAAAAATATTAAAAGGTCAGTAGAAAAGATAAACTAAATACATGTAGGCCTGAAAAATAAATATGCTCAAGAACATATATAAAAACAATGCACAACAGCAGCAAATCAACTAACAGTAGTATATAAATAAAATAACTATAAACATACATGTCATATGTGAATGTTTTTCATGCTTACAGAAAAATTTCAGCATCAAAATGAGGCTCAAATAAAAAAAATACCTAAAAAACAAACAAAAAACTACCTGTAACCATAGGTGTAAATCTATCCATATATAAAGATTCTCAATACAAAAATAAATTACATTATTTGAGACAATAGATGTTTCATCATAACATAATAAACTGTGTATATCATCATATCGCACAGACCAAGATTTTCGGGAGAAAGGATTTTTTTCCATTATAAAAATTTCTTTACATAATATAATTTCTTCTGTGCTTGCAAACATTTTTGTCTGCATTTAGTCTAATCACACATAATTGTACTTGGATACAAATGAATATAATTCTTTGTAGGTACACGTGGCAGGAAGACTGATTACACTAAAAACCCACAGTGCACCACAAAATACCTTCTGTGTTTTGTTTTTAATTCATACATTAATTCTACTGACACCAGCGTTATGAATTAAAGAGGTGCACGCCTCGTCCTAAAACCTCCCATTAAACCTGGACTCTTGTACTCGGTAAGACTGAATATGTGAAGAAATTACTTGTTTTTGCAGTGTCATATCCATGTCAAGTCATGTATGTTTTCTTTCCCACATACATACAAATAATGACACACACAGGCAAGATGAGAGAGGTAGAGGAGGCATTACCCCATGAAGCTCCTTCACAACGATCCCGGCACAGGAACAGAGA
Organism: Apogon hyalosoma; assembly: GCA_037367295.1. Lineage (NCBI taxonomy): Eukaryota > Metazoa > Chordata > Actinopteri > Kurtiformes > Apogonidae > Apogon > Apogon hyalosoma. The sequence continues at coordinate 2,005,454 of JAPQRP010000030.1, read as the reverse complement.
GGATCATGTCAATAAACAAAGTACAAAAAACAACGTACACACACTTACAGACTTATCTTTCACGTCTGATTTGTCTTTGTTAGAAGGTTAGTTCAGTGACAGACTGATTCCACTCAACGACACAGGAAACCATCCCTGCCTGTGACCATCGGACTGTTTAACTCCTCATAATAACCACATAATTTTAACCCTTTATCGGACAAGTATTTTGGGTAATTTCCTCAAACATTAAATATGGGGCTAATCCCGTGCCTCAATGAGGTCAAGAAGCATGTTGGTTTTTAGAATATACAGCGATTTAGAGAGATTTTATAGACGTTTTCAAGCTGTAAATAGTGAATATAAGTGTTTTTTGTCAGTTTATGACCTTAAAACAGTTGGTTTATTGCATGTGTTTACTTTTTCTTTTTACCAAGAGCTGCTCGGATGTTTTATGGTAAGAGGAGGTAAATGACGATGTCCAATAACACACTAAGATTGAAATTTGGAATTTCAGAGTATTTCAATGAGTGCACTTCTTATATATATATCTTGAATAATCATATTGATAATACATTGTCTAATATTATACAAATTAAAGTTGTATTGTGTTTTAATAATATTTTTTTCCAGAGCTATAAGTATGTTTGTATATTTAGAGCTTTATTTTATTTTTTTAATATTTTATTATTATTTTTTCCCTCTTTCTGTTGTATTTCTTTCCTGCTACTTTTTTTCTACTTGAATGGACCGACTGTAACACAAATATTTTCCCCTGGGATTAATAAAGTATTCAGATTCATGTTTAGCTGCTGTATTTGGGGCAGAATCACATCCCATTACAACACATGCATTCATATTTGGAACAACAAAACAACTATGTCCCAGTCGACCGAGGATAACAAAAAAAGAGGACATTCACCTCAGCTCATCTTCCTCTGGTGTTAGATTTCTTTTCTGAGTATGGTCTCCTGCTTTGGATAGTACTTACTGAAGGTGGTATTCTTTAATGATAATAATAACAATAATACTCTATTTCTGTATGAATTAAAAGGTTGAAGGTGCTGCACTTACGAAAATGCAAAAGCCACCAGCGCCCCACTGACCACTATGAAGTCCAGAATGTTCCACAGGTCTCTGAAGTAAGATCCAGGATGAAGCAGAAGGCCCAGGTCCACCATCTGCGCCAAAAACACACACAGAGTCAGGGTTTTCCCAAGATCATAAAGCTGTTAAAATACAATACTCAACCCATTATGGTCGTACACATATCAATCAGTCATTACCACCCATCTTTCATTATGCTCTCGTCTAGAAGAGAGCAGGTTTTTTTCTCTATGTGTTGTTTGTCGGTTGATGAACACATGAATAGAACACCGCAGTATTATTTTTGTTGAGTGTAAGTGCTTCCTGACTCTAATACACAATAGTACAGTCCTTGTTCTCACTAACTGTTAATAATTAATGTGCATGAAAATGAACTGCAGCAGCTGCTTACATTTTTGGTTCAGTATTAGGATAACATGTAATTAACATAAGTATTTTTTCATAAAATATCCCTCTTCATTGTAGAACCTGAGCACTGGAGTGGTCGATTTAAGTTTTAGATCAACAGCCTATAGGTTAAGTTATTGAATATAGTAATTAGTGGTGAATATTAAAATAAATGCCTTTATTACTGAGGAAAAAGATGGTAAAACATGGTCTGATACTCTGAGTGAGCGTGCCACAGTCTGTATAATGACTCTGTACTGTATATACATCAAACTAAAATACTCTAAGTAATGTAGCTCATCTTCAGAACAGGGCGTGTGCAGGTTTGAGGACGATGGATTTGTGACTTTTTAAGACGTTTCCAGGGTGTCTTTGGTCAATTTTCAGACCTTACATTTACATAAATAAAATCTCTATAAAAGCTCACAGTACCCCCCCCCCACACCCCCATATCACACCATGTGTATGTGCAAATACCTTATAAATATGTATAATATTTAAGTTTAAATCTAAATTTCTATGAATACTTAAATACATTTCTTTTTTCTCTTTATATTTTCTGTTTTCTGTCTTCTCTGTACATTATTTTTGTATTTACTGCTGTCATATGCTGCTGTCTTATCTTATAACAGTCCAACAGGGCCTCATAGTTATTGTGTTTACTAATTACACATTGGACTAATTCTGTACAAAGATTTACAAAGAAAATACACCAATCTCATTTATTGTATCTGTGGGACTTTTAAGACCTTTGAGTGTCAGATTTAAGGATTAATTTTCAATTTTAAGCATAATTTTGGCCTTAATTTAGGACAATCACTTCACTAAGAAATCACTAAGGATCTGTGGACGACCCGTTAGAAGCAACAGAAAAAAAAGTAAAAATGTAAGAGGATGATAATAATTACACATATTCAGTGAACAATAATATTTTAATGATATCAGGGATTTAAAGGTGCGTTCGCTCCATGTTTCCTTACCTTTATAACCATTTCAAAAGTGAAAACCCCTGTGAAGGCATAGTCCAAGTATTTTAGCACCTGTAGAAGAGAAACAAAAACCGAACCGAAAGAGATAAACGACAGAAAACAAAAAGCTAATACCCTGTAAAGTTTTTATCAACACACACAGGTATGTGCAATAAACATCAGCATCATTATCTCAGAGGGTCTCACATTGTTGCGAGGGGCGTTGGTCCACACAGGGTCCTCTGCAGCCAAAGCAATACTGCTCATAGCAATGACGACCAGGATGGACATCTCAAAATATCGCAGAGTCACAATGTAATGACACAGCCGCCTCACCCTGACAAGAAGGAGGCAAAAGAGAGAGAGGGAGAGAGAGAGAGAGAGATGAAGAGGGGCAGATGATGCCTGATGGGACTGAGGCAGCAGACAGACTGTCTGACCTGCTATCGCTGTCTACTGTGTGTTAACAGACAGACGCTTTTTAATGAGACACACACTCCATCTCCAGTCCAGATTTTACTGCTTTTTACTAAGATGGGAAGATGAAACAGAATTATGATATTGGTATTTACATAGAAATACTGTGAGCCTGTTTACATAACCAAAAAATCAGATAACTGGGAGTAATCAGATAATTGTAATAATCACATCTGACGCGTGTACATGCACTTAACCCATAAAGAACCAGCGCTACTTTTGTGTCAGTTCCCGAATGAAATTTTCTCTATATTTAACCTTTTTTAAGTGATTCGTTAGCATTCATTATAATATTATCTTCTGTATTTTGCATTTCATCAGTATAACTCAGGTATTTTCCTGTATTTAATTCACTGATCATACAGATGTTCATTAAAGCTCATATTAAAGTTGAGGGTTATTATATCAAAAACAGAGCAAACTGAAGAAAAGGTGACTTTTTCAGTAAAATCTATCATTAACTGAACATAAACCAAGCATTTCCATCCACTGTCATTGATCCAACTCCATGGGTTTTACCGGTGAAACATTGTTTTAGAAGATGACGGTGTTTCCATGGTAACTACGGAGCCTCTGAACATCCAAATGGATCATATCTGATGACCATGAAAAGATGAACTGTATATAACACCAATAATTTACATGTATTGAAAGGATTAGTGGATCAATAGGTATTAAACAGTTTAGATGAGTAGATGCTTTTGGTCGATGGTGGATGTTTGGGTTTTTATGGGTTAATCAAAAACCCTAGTTTCGACGCTTCAGTCCATTATCAGGTTTCTTTCAAATGTACCTAGTGATGGTGGAATCACACTTCTTATTTTCTGACATATTGGGGGTTTTTTTTATTCATATTGTTTGCACTGACTGGAGTAGCACTCCTGATTTTATTGAACACACAATGGATGAATAAAGTCAGGGTCAGCAGGGTTTTTTCTTCTATTATAAGACTTAAGTGCAGCATCCAGCCAATCTGGACAACACTTAAATTAAATTATAGTACAGTTAGTGTGTAGAGCACCAAAACTGGCCTGACTGGTTTGCCCAGATACAACAGCTGCAGATGGTCCACAGTGGACTTTGCCAGGTTATGTTTTTAAGCTTTTTGGGTGCTGTCTATGAGCTGCACTAGTGATTTTTCTGCATAAATATGGTAATATAATGGTCTAAAACAATTGAAAAATGCATCTCCTCAAGGGAGGCCCCAAACCTCCCACACATGCATCTATGTTTTCAACAAACTTAGAGAATATACTGACATGAATGCAAATAGATTTCAGACTTTTTGTTGTTATTTTAATACAGTAAGTGTTTCCAACTTTCTTACACAAACAAGATAGAAAAAAACATCTGAAACAAACTAGAAAAGAAAGTACATATTATGTAGGTTCTCATTTGCCCAGGTTAGGGCTGCGCGATTAGTCAATTTTAAATCAAAATCGAATTTTTTAATTAGGATGATTTTTAAAAAAGGGAAATTGTCAAATTGATTTTATCTCTCGTGTCTTCAGCTACCGTAGGCTCCTCCTCCTAATTGTGAGAGCGGTCTTTAACAGAAGTTTGTGTAATGACCATGGACCTTAAGTCTGTGATGGGCCCACAGTAGTGATACCAATGTAAGTTGTGGTCCACACACAGAACCCCCAGTTTAAATATAACTGCATGGGGATCACTCATCTTAAGTGGTCCACGCATGAAAACACACTACAGCAGGCCAAGTCTATCACAATTCGCCACTCCCAGAACACTTATGGTCTTAAAAATGCCATAAAAAATGGCATCCAAACCACCAAAACGCAGCAAAATGTGGCATAAATTCACACAAATCAACGTTTTTTTACGGCGTAATGAAGTGTTTCTAGAGTGGCGAAAAAAGCGCCATCTTCTGGTTCTTCAGAATGCCGTATTATACGCCGCAGTGTCACTTCTGACGACATAAAAAGTGGTGTTTGGCGTAACATTTTCTAGTATTATAATCATCTCCACCCCCTGGCTTTCACAGCCACTGAAGTTGAACTCTCATCACCCAATAAGTAGAGGACAGACAGTCCACACCAATTCACCACTGATCTCCTTTGCTGCTGATTGCATCTATTTCTTACCTGCTATAAGAACATTTTTAAATATTAGAAAATGCCTCTTTTTGTGCCAAATGCCACTTTTTAAGTGGCTGTAAAAATATCTCCCAACTTCAGTAACACAGCTGTGAATAAGGGCTACTCACGGATTGGTCTGCCCAAAGATGAACATGGAGCTGTAAGGCAGGATGGGCTTGGGTCCACTCTGGTTTAGATCCTCCAGGGTCTTCTCAGTCATAGGCATCGTCTCACAATCAATGCTGTTCACTGTGAGGGCAGATAGTTGGATAATAGCAGTGAAAGCACAGGTCATTACTGCAGTCTCTGTCCTGATCAGATACAAGAGATCAGTGTGTAGCGGGTAAAGGGATTTACAAAACAGAAATTAGTCACATCAGTTTTAAACAAATAATATCATAAAGCCAGCATGAAACAATTACTTGGTGTTAAAATGGATTTCTCTGAACTGAACACATGCTATTGCCAACAAACATTTTTATACTTTCTATAATGTTATTTTTGAAAATATACAGTTTGTTGCAGAGAATGTTATATATATTTACAAGTACACACACACTATATGGAAAAAAGTATTGGGACACCTTGAATTCAGGTGTTTCTTTTCTAATGGGTCTCGGATACAAAACAATAATGACAAACATCATAATACAGTTTTATATTGTAATAAATCTCATTGCATTGCATTGGTTAGTTTGGTTTAAATTGTTATATTTGCTTCCATAATGCCTCAGTGATGCTTTTTACTTAATTTTTTCTCTTTTTTCAATCCATGACTATGATTTTAAATGTTCTACCTCTAAATTTCTAAAAAAATGTTTCATGCTCTGACTAAATAATGATTTCCTCCCATAACTAACCATCTATTTGCTTCACATCTCACTGAGGAAGAAAAATCTCCCATTAAACTTTAAGGAAATACTGATGTTTATAAACTATATGGACAGAAACATTGGGGCATATCGTGGCTGCAGCTGTAAGGTGTCCTGTTCATGCTGATTTGAGATATAATACTTGTGAATGATTCCCAGAGAACATGGAATGATCATTTGAAGCAGCAGGAGCCAAAATCAGGGGAAAAAAAAAAACACCAGAATGTTAAAATGCACACATTCCCTCTGCAGCTCTGTCCCTTCGTTCCAAATCAAAACACTTTGATGACAGAAAGACAGATAAATGTTGTTCCATCCTGAGAAAGTCAAGTCAATATTCCAATCTTCCATATAGAGACATGGAGTAGAGCAGTAGAATCACGTCCAGGTTCCATCTGAAAGAATCTGATAAGTGATCGGTAGCTGTCGGGTCATACAATTAACCCTCCTGTCTGTCTGAAAACACCTGTGATTAGACAAAATTTGTGTCATGAGGTAGATTTTCTCTTGAGTCCTTTCAGACCACTTGAATTACAATAAGCTAGAAGGTAATTATGGAATTGTTTCCATGTGACGCGAAAAAACTATCCTTTATGTCCTTGGACTCAAGCAGCGTATCTCCTGTTCATTTAGGTTTTGATGTTTTTTTTTTTTTGTTATTATCTCTGAACAGAAAAAGGATGTAAAGGGTTTAAAAGTAAAGAATCTCAACGTAATCGTCCCTGGTAAAAACATACAGACAGAACCCCCTCTGTGCAACAAATCAAGATCAAAATGCAACAGAGCTTTAGGCTTTAAAAGAAAATGAAACAAAGCCAAAATCTGATAAATATCTGCATCTGACTTCTAAAATCTCTCTTGTTATTTCCCCTAGAGGGGGGTGACGGTTTTAATAATGGCAGATTCTACCACCCATGGGCTGCACGTAGTGTTTGAAAATTAAATAGCCGTTAAAAAAGCAGGCATAGCAGATACATATCTGTTAAAGAAGGGTCTCGGTCCCCCCCCCCCCAACTGAATAACCACCACCCTCAGTTTTAATGGCCACTGCAATACTCAGCCTACCTCAATGCAGTAATCAGGAGTCACACACCTTGTTTTTAATTTCACCTTGCATATATCCTATATTTCCTTTATATATCCATTATATGTTGTACATGTTTCTTCCACAGAGTTGAATATTTGTACATTTTAGTATTTCTTGGTAGTTTGTATAAGCTCCATAATTTTTGGGTACAAGTTTGTGTGATATTTTTACACAATCTTTACACTCTTTATTTAGTTTTCATAAAGTGACATTTTATTCAGTCTTTTTGCACTAGAAGTGTTTGCTGCTAAAAGAAATAGAGCTGCTAAACTGATTTTCATTCTTCCTGCAACAGTGAAAATAAAGTCCTATTCTATTCTGTTCTATTCTGTTGTACTGTATTGTATTCTCTCTACTGTAGGTCATTCGTCTCCACTGCTGTCAGACTGTACATTTCAACCATATAACCCTGTCCTCTATGTGTCTCATCTGTACTGTCTGATATTTTGCAATTACACTCTGTTGAAAATATGTATACAGTCTGTATAGTTTTTATTGCCATTATTATCATTATTATTATTATTTTGTATTGATTTTTTTCACAATCTTTACACATGTACACTTTTTCTTGCACTTTATTCAGTTGCTGCCTTGACATTTGAATTTCTGCACAAACCCTAACCCTGGGATCAATAAAGTATTCTATTCTATTCTATTCTATTCTATTCTATTCTATTCTATTCTATTCTATTCTATTCTATTCTATTCTATTC
>JAPQRP010000030.1:1974072-1997668 GCA_037367295.1 Apogon hyalosoma | reverse complement strand
GGAGGTGTGGCTTCGGGGGGGGGGGGGAGTCTGAAGAAAGGGGTTTGAACTATTGAATTGTGTATTTTCAAAATGTAGCTTGCGCCAACCATTTTTCCAGCATCTCCTACACTACCTTTGAAGTGTACCTGTACTGATCATGCTTAGGATATTAATTGTGCTTTGTGTATTATTTATAAAGAGGGGTGCAAATTCAGTAAAAAAAAAAAAAAAAAAATCACCATAAATGCACCACACTGGACCTGTTTTTTATGTGAATTACAGGCGGGGGTAGAACCTAGAGCAGCCATTGCCGGCCAGAAGTGAGGTACTGACATTGTTTCCTGGTGATGAGTGCAAGTAAACAAGCAGCAGTCAGTGAGCAAGATTGAGTGGAAAGCACATGTTCATGGTCGTTGTTTGTGCAACCGTAAGCTTTGCGTTACGTCATTGTCTTTGCACTTACCAATAACATGCCATGTTAGACTGGTGTCTGCTGCATGGGGTCAGTGACATAACCCCTAGTATTATAGGTGATCTTTTGAAATTCACTACAGCTACCCTTTAAATTAGCCTCAACATCAGACATTCTTGATAGTCAGAACTACATTTTAAATGTGGATACCGAGTCTCAACAATGGAAAACTTAATAAAAGTTCCACTGACATACTGAATTCCCTGATACTGGGTCTAGAGTTCACCAATAGTCACTTTAATGAGTCCAGAGTGTAGTAAATTTCCACTAAAGGTTCTTTTACCTGTGACTGTGGGGTTTCTCTCTCTCATTAGACTCCTCTCCTTCCACTGTGGACTGACCCCTGGACCCATGAGTCCGGTGTCTCCTCCTCTCTCCATTGGCCCCACTGGAGTTCCTGTCCACCTCCTTGTTTGATGAGCGCCCGTCTTTGTGGCGGGACCTTCGCTCCCCCCTCCCCCCGGTATTCACCGTCCCGTTTCCTTCTCGAGACTGCCGGTGTGAATGGTGATGACGATGCTCTCTCTCACTCGTGACCCCCCCTCCTCCGCTGTCATCCACTGAGCTTTGATGGTGATGCCTCCTGCCTCCCTCTCGGCTGCGGGACCTTTCATTTTTACCTTCTTTGCTCCGGCTGCTGTCGTGGTCTTTGGAGCGGCTGTGGTGAACGTGATGCCTCCCTTCCTTCCCACTTTCACCATTATCATTTCCCTCTTTCCTCACTCTAGCTCTTTCTCTGTGGCGATGATGGCGCCGGGGCTGGTAAGGCAGAGGAGGGGGAGGTGGGGGGTCTGCGGAGGTCTCTGCCTCCTCTGGCATGGAGGGAGGTGGATGCTGGTGGTCACCCAGTACAGGCCCATCACGGGGCTCAACAACCAGCGGCCGGTCCCGGTGGGTCTTCATGTCCGGCCTGAGGGGGCAGAGGCGGGGAAGGTCCTCTGGCTCCAGCTCATTGTACAGGGCCTCACAGCTGGACCGGTTCTGCCTCCTCAGCTGGTTGGCTCTCTGCTCCCAGATGGACATGGTCTTTGCTGACTTCTGCTGCTCCTTACTGGGAAAGAACAAGCACAAAGATCAAATAAACTGGGACTTTTAGAAGATGATAAAAAAAACACTGTGGGAATCAGTTTCTAAAGCCCTGAATATTAATGTTATTAATGGACACACTGACATGTGGCAGCGTACTGCTGGCATTCTACAAAACAAAAACAGACCAGTATGACATTATAATTCACATTATAAGAAGATACTTTCATGTCATTATGGAAAACACAAACATCAGGTTGTGAAAGCACAGTTTTCTTATAACAGTATTAGGAATGCACATATATTTCCTCAAATAGAAACCAGGAGTCAATTACAATAACTCTAATAACAACTGGTGCAGAGGTCGATTCAGTCAAATAAAAGCTACACATTGTACAGGCAAAAAAATAAACATGAATTCTGGGTGCCTGTCATATAATGTGGTGCCATTTAAGCACAACATTCACTTCTACAATTCTAATTAAATGCATTCAACAAAGCAATCTGTTTTCAATGTAAATCACACACCTGTAGTGTTATTGTTGGACTTCAGTCACTGCAGGTGTGTGTCTTCATTTTTCAGCAAATTTTTTGTAGAACTGCCACATGTCCGCAACACTTAGTGAAAGTTCTTTAATAAATTAATAGATTCCATTCATTGAAATGGTAGAGGATGTTTGTTTTATTTCATTTTTAAATGGAAAACGAAGTGTTGCATTTTGTCAAAAACATTATTAAAATACTTTTAACATCTCAAAGAGGAGTGGATCAAACCCAGGTTCCATAATAGATATAACTATTCCTACTTGTATAACAGGAAATCAGAAATAAAACTCTTTAAAATAAGGGTCTGATACAGAAATAAGGGTCCTGACCACTATTTGAGGAAATATGGGATATTTGCCAAACATTGGTATAGGTCAGTATCAGCCTCTGTTATCAGCAAATATTATTTTAAATATCTTTATTGGCCCAAACTTTCATCACTGGTGCATCCCTAGCAAGTATTTAACTTTATCTCAAAGTTATGTAAGGCTCATTTGATAGAATAAAATTCTTAATGTTTACACTGACACATGGTGAGATTCTTACGTTACCGATTGTCTATGTAAATGAGCCATATTTCTCACTTTATTTTTGTGACATTAAAAGCTTTACAAAGGCAAATACATGTTGTCTTCCTATACCATAACATGAAAATATCTTGTTAAAACATCTTCTTATAACAAACTCTTCATGTTACAATGTAATACTGATCTGTTTTGATTTTTCCAGCGTGGCAGCAACACACTTCCACACTGACGGGCATGGTTTCAATTGAGGAGTGACACATTCAGCATGTATGCTCTGTACATTTTACAACTTATTTATAGTGACAACTTACACATAAAGGCAGCAATATATTTTATTTTTACAACTAATAATGGCACATACAGTCCCTATATGTTGAATGATTTACAGTATGACCAAGGTGCAATGGAGCTTTCAACACAGCAAACGCCTGCTTCCATTAATCACGGCTTCTACTGTGGAGAGAGCTCATCCATGAATATGCCTGAACAAAGCCAAGCATGGCCACATTACCATGCTCTGACACTCTACCGTTTTCCATCAGAGTTCTGAGTGCAGTACAGTACTTTGAAATGGCTGAACGCATGCACTTTGGATACTGTCACCACTGCTGTCTCTTCACCCATTTGTCCTGCATGTTAAATTGCCATTTTTAATGTAGCATTCAATCAGAGAAGTGCTCTACATAAAACAATTTCATCCTGAGTTGCTCCATCATCCTCCAGCTCTTCATACTTACCTTCGTAAAAACGTTAAACCTCAGAGCAACAATTCACTACACTTAAAAGACGACTAACAGGATGGAAAACACAGGACTGGACTCGGAGATAAAACAGAAAAGCCCAAAACATGGTGTGTATGATGAGAACACAAGGCAGCTCTATCACATTTCTTTGGCCTTGCTCCCATAATGTCAAAAATGAGGACATGATCATGTATGTTTTTACGTATGTGATCATTATCATTGGCCACCTTGCTAGCAGGCGATGGGGTTTACCTCAGGTAGTGATGAACTGGGGTGCAGACATAACTCCTACAAACACATAGAAGGAAGCCACATTGAAACAAACAGAGGGAGAAAAGAGACTTCAAAGGGACAGTAAGGGCTTACAGTAGACAGACAGAAGCACAAAAGGAGGGGAAATAAGCTTCAGAAAACTGACAAGGGGAGAAACATGTGCAGTAGAAAATCAAAATTATACAAAAACCCAAAGGGAAATGTTTGTTTTCCAAGAAGAAGAAAGGTGGTACTGTAGGAGACAGATACTAAACACTGAATACTAACATGTGCTATCAATGTTGACATGGCGTTCAATTTCATAGCCTTTAATTTACTACTACTCCAAGAATTTGTCTGTTTACATTATGATTATTATTGCCACTAGCATTATTCTCATAGCTGATTAACATTTAGGTCATTTTCTTGATTACTCTGTTAGTTGTTTGTCTTTGAAAGCAAGAATAATGTCCTCAAATGTCGTGTTTAGATCAAGTAAATCTAAGACGAATGTTCACCTACTCCCAAGGTGCATGGAAACGAGAAAATATTCATCATAATGAAAATCTTTCTTGTACAGAACAAGGCTTTTAATTCTAAATTTAGACCAACATGTTTTGGCTTGTGGCCTTCATCAGGGTCATTGGGAAAGACATAACCAGGTACTTTTAAATAACACAAAAAAATGGAAAAATATACAGCTCTAAAATTAAATAAAAGGTGATCTATATGACAAGTGCTACTGGAATCTTTCTTTAGATGTTAAATTGACTGGTTTGGAGAAAGAAAAAAATAGAATATGTTGAAATTTAGGATGAAATGAAAGAACTTAAACTTTGTTTAAAAAATGTTAAAGTACTTAACCAATTATCAAATAATTGATGATTAATTTAACTAACAAACAATAACATCATTTCTGCAGCTGCGAGTATTAGAACCCAGTTTATATATCACAAAATTAACTACATTTGCATGAAATTAAGTGTGTGGCTATTTACGAATCACATCAGTGTCTTAGCTATTTCTGCTGACTTTATTCTATATGTGAGATAATCCATTTAGATTCAATCCATTGAGTAACAATAGAGGTAGTTCTATATAGGATATTAACCTTGGTATCAAGTGTTAAAAACCTTACATTTAATGTCAGTTCAGTCTATCCATTAAGCATTGCTGCACATACTGTTCACCTAAAATAAGGTTCATACAAAATAAATAGTTAGCGCAACAATTTCTAAATAACAAAGTGTAAAAAGTCCTTTGTATAGGCAATTAAACCACACCATTAACAGCTGTCTGTGAGCTGATACACACTGTGCCCTGAAGCTGCTTTATAATATGAGAGTTGTGTGATTTGATTAGGACCGGGGTGAAAAACTGCCACTCGCTAGTGGCAAAGTCTGCATATAATAGGAACTGTAACAACCTCAACAAGCAAACTGTGTCAAAACATAATTATCAAACAAGGTTAGGAGGTACTGTGGGTAATATTCGCAGTAGGGTACTCCAGATTATTGTCACTCAGTAATACACGTTTTTACTAATGATCACAGCAGGTGTAATCACAGCTATTTTGACGGCCTGATACAATTTACAATTTACTACACATTAGTTGAATGAGTATGGGTTCACTGGATGATCTGCTGTCTAAAAAATGTCTGTTACTTTAAAGTTTTGATTTTCACTGACATATGACCCAGTGCCACAGTGTCTGATCCGATTTCAGTGGTTTTAATATTAGAGAATTAAGATTTACTGGATCAAAAATAGGTGTATGTAGGTCCCAGACTGTCTTCAGTGGCAGCTCACTGCTCTTAATATGCTAAATCAGGCTGCTAAAGCTCATACGTGAACCCCTCCACCCATGAATGATTGTTTTTATACACCAACATGCACAAAAAATACACTAAAACACAAAAAATGCATGAAAATACACTAAATGCATCCAAAAAATACACTCAAATACATAATAATATGCTAAAATACACATAAAGGAGGCTAATACTTGCTAAAATACATAATTACACTAATATACACAAAAAATATGTTAAATACACAATCAGGGTATCTGCAGGTTTGATGAAGTCAAATCCACCCATGAATGACTGTTGGAGGCTCCACTCATTCCAATCTCCATTAGGATTAAATGATCAACACTGATTACACATTGGACTAATTATGTGCAAAGATCTACAAAGAAAATTGAGAACTATCATTCACTGTGACTGTGGGTCACAGTAAACCTTCCCTTAAATCTGACCTTTGAGCGTCAGATTTAAGGATTAATTATCAGTTTTAAGGATAATTAAGGCCTTAATTTAGTACAATCACATTTGAGACTTTTAAGGATCCGTGGACAACATGTAAATGCTAATGCTAGGCAAAAAAGGAAAATGGGGGAAATGCAAGACAGAATTCCCCTACAGGGATAATAAAATTAGTCAACCTTTAACTTAATTAGTGACTGCCTTCCATGTTACTTGACATGGACAGATATCTATTTAAATATATCATATATTTAACAGAATTTTCAGATATTTAGCCAAATAAAATGCTACGTTATGCAAGTTTCCATCCTCTATTATGTGAATATCATGTGAGTTTGTTCTTGATCATGTCTGTGGTTTAATACAGTTAGATGTAATATTTATTAAATAAAATATTATAATATTAGGAGCTAAGAGAGGCTAGAAACCTGAAATTAGCTTTCGCGTTTGACCTGAACTAAACTTCACAGTGTGCACATGATTTGTTTAATATTTACTTCTGCAGCTCCTCTTTCATGGGGGTGTTTTGTTCCTGATTTGGATGTAATGTGGCATTTGAACTTGTTTCTTTTGCATTTACATTTTCACAATTAAAAACCTTCGTTGAGATAACAATTTTAGATGCAGACTGTACAACAAAACAGTATAGCTCCGTCCTGTTTGTGTCTCATCTGCACTTTGACTTTTCGCAATTCTTCTCTGTTGTAAATATGTATGTAGTCTGTATAGCTTCTTTTACTACCATTATTCCTCTTTTTATATTGTTTGTTTTTGCACTATCTTTATGCATGTACACCCTTTTCTTGCACTCTATTCTGTTGCTGCCTTGATCATTGAATTTTCCTGTTGTGGTATCAATACAGTCTAATGTAATATAATCTTTTCTTTACATTTTCTGTTTCTGCTGAGGTTTCTTCGTGTGAAAAAACTGAAAATAAGAATACAAAAAACAACTGGATGGAAATATAAGAAAACAAAACAGCATCAACAGAATTCTTCTTCCTTAAGTGGTTTAAGTCAACAAATTATGACCAGCATCTATCTGAGCATTCATGTTCTTCATCTATATCACAGCTGCAAATACACATAGTGCACATTTACAGTACGGACATTAACACGTCGTATGTTGAAAGAAAGGTAGTCACAGAAAAAACATAATTTCCATCACAAATGATCACTGCACACGTCAGTCACAACACGGAAATACTGCGATGGAAACAGTAAAACACACTTAAAGGTCCATCACAAAGGGTCAGTTCAGAGAACTGCCACGTTCCTTTGACGATTCAACACAGAAGAATGCAAAGTGGTGAGACCAGAAGGAAACAGGGTTTGTAGAGGAGGGAGGTGAATGACAGAATGGTAGGAGTTTTGTAAAAAATTGTAACAGAGAGGTAATAACTCACAGTGAGTTAACGCTGCAGATGGATGAGCTGCTAGAGTGCGCGTTACCTCGACTGCGTGTTAGAAAACTGCACATGCACAAAACAAAAATGGGGGAGGGGGGGAACATCATATAGGTTGAAGTCAGAGAAACAGCCAGACAATATTTGACATTTCTCTGTCTTCACTGCGTCCTTTAGCTCCCCATCACATTTAAATGCAACGGGAAGTCAAAGTCCAGAAACACAAGACCGAGACTGAACCGCAGAGAAAATGCCACACAAATAGGCCGCTACAGTGACAGCCAGGTTAATCTCATTTCAATTTATTCAGCGGCCAAGCTAAAATCAACAAGAGACATACTGTTACAGCCCAGACCTGAGAGAGTAGGGTTATACTGAAATCCATAAACAAGCAGAATTCCAGAACAGACAGTCATGCAAAAGGGAAATCGATAAATTGCTGGGGTAGGGCTGCTCTAGGAACAAAATGGGTGTAGTGGGCGGAGCCAAAAAATAAAACAAATCCAATAAGACCAGAGCTAAAACACAATTTTGTAGTTTTGGAGATGGGTAAATATGTATAGAGCGGCATCAGTGCAGTGTATTTATCTAGTGGAACAGATCATAAAAGGATCTATATGGAGTATTTCTACTTTAACCCATAAAAACCCACTGTGACTTTTTGTGTTAGTTCCCAAATGTTTTTTTTTTCTGTATGTTAAACATTTCTTATGTGATTTGTCACCATTTACTATGAAATAATCCTCTATATTTTGCATTTTTCCAGTGAAAATTAGGCATTTTCTAATATTAAATTTCCTGATCATGTAGATGTTCATAAAACCTCAGATTAAATTTGAGGATTATTGTAACAAAAACAGAAAAAACTCAAGAAAAAAAGACTTTTTAAGTAAAATATATCATTAACTGAACATAAAATAAGTGTCTACGACCGCCGTTGTTCATCAAATTCCATGGGTTTTACTGGTGAATCAATGTTGTAGAAGATAGTTTCCATGGTAACTACTACGTCCAAATCTGGGTCAAATCAGATGATGATGAAAAGATGACAAACTGCATTTTACACCAATTATTTACATGTATTAATAGGATTAGAGGATTAACATATATTATACATTTCAGATCAATAGATGCTTTTGGTCACAAGTGGATGTTTGGGTCTTTAAGGGTTAAAATGTTCACACATTACCTAAAGTTATCATTTCAGTGTTTAAAAAAGGGTCAAAGAAAGTGACAAAGTGATAAAAAATACTATTACCATTGTTTTCACTATTGGACACAGCTCTAAAATAAAAGAATGAAGTTTGATGCCTAAATGGTCAGCAGCTTATGACAGTATAAAGTTATTATGTTGTGTTGTTTGCTGGTTGACAATTGCTGATGCATGTTTCAGACTAAACTGTGACAGTTCTGACCTTGTTTGTTGGATTCCAAACAGGTCGTTTTTGCAGCTATTGACAACAAAAATCGTACAGAAAACAAAGGTGATTTATGGTTTTACTGTAGCTGTTTTCAGAGCTATAATGTAAACTATCAGCTGATGCAGCCCGTGAAGATTTAACAGACTGTTAAAATAAGTGTCTATGAGTTTTAGTTTGAAGATGATACTATAATACAGATGTGTGTAAACAATGAACTTTATACTTTATTCAGTGAGTGATACAGTCTGCAGAGATGTGGTGTTAATTTGTTGATTGCTTTGGTTGCTCTGGGTCCATCCTATTATTATTTAGAAAAGCAGTATTACACATCAATCAATCAATCTTTATTTATATAGCACTTTTACAAAACTTGTTTAAGTGATTTTAAGTAACATACAGTGGTGCATACAATGTTTACTCTTAGTAAGCTGTTTTTTGCTTGAATTAAGCAAAAAAAAATCTACCAGTGGACCAACTGAAAATCATCTTGGTGAGATTTCTTGAAATCAGATTTTCCAGATCTATTGTCTAAAAATAAGTTCTTATATCTCACTGAAAAGTTCCTCTTTAGGTGAGTATGTCTTATTTTAAGTGTGATGAGCTATTTAGACTAGAAATGAGAAAAATACACTTGGTAAGATTTAGATTTTTTTCCAGTGCAGGTCTGTACAGCTCTGGTTAGCTCTTGGTCATTGCTCCTGTTTGTCGATTTAAAGTCCCTTTGTCTCGGCAGACCTAGTGTTTTAAGTGGGGCTTTTGTGAGGGTTGTTTGCCATTTATTCTGTGACCTTGTCTCTTGTTTTGTGGCCAGCCAGACTGCTTTTCTAGTCTTTATCTGTTATTCTGGCCTTGGAGACCCTGACGTACTTTGTTGCTTTGTGCTTCTTTGTTTTGTCCACCTGGAGGGTTCACTATGTGCAACCTGTTAATTTCTTTTTGTGAAAATACATATTTATTCAATCAGTTAAGGGTTTCAAGCTCTTCAATTTAGCGTATTAGGAGAGTAAATACAAATCTAATCAAATTGTTTATGTTCTCATAAAAAATAGATTAGATTAGATTAGATTAGATAGAACTTTATTGATCCCTTGGGCAGAGCCCTCAGGAAATGAAGGTTCTAGTAGAAGCGCAACACTAAATGTACACATATAAGAAATATTACAAGAAAATAGTAATAAAATAACTATAACAATAGTCATAAAAAAACAGGCAATTGCACATTAGAAAGTTCTAGTAAAAGCTGCAAATAATAGAGTACTAATAATAAAGAGGTAGTAATAATAATAAATAGCTAACTGTGTTATATTATAATATGCACATTGTTTAGTAAAAGTGTTAGGGCTGTGAAATCCACACATGTAATGAATTAGGTTTTCACGTAAACCTACAGAACTACCCCTTTCACTTCAAGTCACTTTATGCACGTTTGTGTGTTTTTTCTTCACCCACTACTGTTTGACTCCACACCTGGGATTATTCACATCTTCACAGCAGCAGTTCTGTTTGTTTTCCCACCTCTAGAAGGACTTTACATCTAAAGCATAATATGACGGTTCTCTGCTACAAAAACATGACAACACGCAATGAAAACATTACAGCAATGTGTGGATTTTATTCTATTTTGACTGGTGTACAACCCCAAATAAGCATATTCATATCCCAATTGTGCAATACGCTGGGGATGGATAAAATAGACAGAAATATCTATACACAGTGATAGATGTAGTCTTTTAGTCCTCTCAAGTACATAGGTCGGATTTGGTAAAACTGAATTGCTATGTGAATATGGATGTGAAATGCACATCAAATCAGTGACAAAATCAGTGATTTCTAAAGTTACTTTGACTATTTTACTTTTATTACAAGTCAGACAGTGATGGTTTCCTTTCAGCATTTAAATCTGTTGTGAACTATAGACAGTTAACTGCTCAAATGCCATCCAGGTATTCTTTGTGGAACAACTTTTCAGTGATGACGCTTCATTTTATTATACAAAATATATTGCATGTACACATTTTCTGCACATATAATTCAGATCAGATGAGATTTTTAGAGATCAGCTATTTGACTGTCTATCTGCCCTGGAAGAGATCTCTGGTCTGTGGCTCTTCTTTGGGCTTCCTCTATTTTTTTTTTCTCATTTTTTGGGCCTTTTCTTTATTCCAACCAAGGGTCAATATACAGTGGTGTTGGTTATTATACAGACTGTAAACATTTATGATACTGGGCGGTTTGAATACTAATTTATTGACTTCATTTTCTCATGCATTTGACAAAGTTAGAGGTCACTGATCTGTTTTTGCCTAAAAAAAATAGACTTTTTCCTGGACTTTGCTTTTGGAACAAATCTTAAGAGCCTTCAGTGCCAGCTCACCGCTACTAATGTGTGCTGTGCGCTAACGCTAATTGCTACATGTTTTTAGTCTGGATCAAACTGCAGAGACAGAATTTCCCTTCAGGGATAGTAAAGTGAGTTAACCTTTAACCTCTAACATTTATTGATTATAATCACCTGCTGACATCAACTTTATTAGCCTTGTTCTTAGTGGTTTACAGTCATTTCAAGAATGAAAACTTTTCTGAATAATTCAGACTTTAAGACCTCCTAGAAGACTAACTAGACCTACTGTATACACATAGAAAATCAATAAATAACCTTAGTTTGGACATAGGTTCAAACTGTCAAGTATAAAAAGGTCCTTAAGGTCCTCACATTTTCTTAAGGACATTGTTACAGGTTTGAAATACATGGGTGGAATACATTCAGCATTTATATTGTTTTCATTGTCGTTGTATGTTGTGTTTTGTTAAAATTGAAGACATGCTGTAAGATACTGTATAAAAGGTAGGCAAAATAAGCAGGAAGCTTCAGCCTACTCCTTTTCAGTCTGACTGTATAAATTAATTATTTAATTAGCGAAGTTTGTATTATAAATTTTCGTTTCATAGACTGATTGTTGGATCTATGGAATGGATGGATCTCTGGACTGTGTTTGTTCTTCATACTGAAATAAAACAATAACAGATAGATAGATTTACAAATGAACCTATGTCAGAGCTACAGTACTTCCTCCTGCAGCTTTATAAAGACTTCAAAGATTCCATTTCACGCTATTTATGGAAAACCAAAGCTACATTTCCAAGCTTCCATATCAAAACACAGAGTAGAATTGCATCCAGATCGGAATTTGATCAGCAACTGGTAATTCCAGCTGTCAGTCATTTATCCTACACTCCTACCTTTCTGGAAAACCTGCGATTAGACAAAATCTGTGTCACAGGGTAGATTTTCTCCAGCCTCTAAACACAGGTAAAGAGTACATTCAGGAGTTCCATGCCCTGTCAGACCAAAATATACTGAAATGTCATTATGGGTGTTTAACTTAATGACTACAGCTTTAAGAATATTAAGTATCTATCTGCAATGTAAAACCATTCAAAAGGAAATTTTAAAATGGCTGCTTTTTGTTTTTATGTGCATCTTCCCCAACTGTATTTGACTTGGGGTTGCAAGCAAACATATCTGAAAGTCATCTGAGTTTACTGGAGCTAGATGTCTAAATGACTGGACCTATTCATCTGTAGAATCATTTCCATTCTCCTCACACTATCATAGTATCACACACACTGTCGCAGCAGCATATGAAACTATAAAGGGATGAGATTAACAAACAGTGTGTTTAAAACAGTGTATAAAACACTCCACAGTGAATTGAATACATTCTGTTGAATCACTGTTGATTTTTCTTAGAATCCGCAGAGATCTACAGTAGAGGAAGTTTGGGAGACACAAAACTGGGATGTGCTTTGTGAAGAAAAGAAAGTGGGTGAGGGGATTAAAACTCACTTTCACTGGGACTCCGAGGAGCTCAGTCAACATTAGGCTTTGTTTCAAGTTGGTTGAGGTCCATGAGGATGGATTTTACCAGAGCTAAATCACACAGTGGAGCTGCTGCAGTTTAAAACGTTCAATTTAAGGCTCTATATAACCGTTATGAATGTGTTTTAGGATCTATTTCATGACGGACAGTGGTACAAACTGTTTATCATGAGAGCAGGTCTCACTTTAAACCCAAAAATTTTAACAGATTTTAAAAATTTGTGCAGATCCAAATCGTGTCTGGAGGTCGGATTTAATATAATTTTCATTTCATAATGCAATAAAAATTTTAAGACCTATAAAAATCACATTTAATACATTTTTCAGCCTAAAATTCTGATTGGATTTTAGACTTTTTAAAGGACCCTGAGAGAGTAAGAGAAGCATATGAAGGATGTTCTTCATGCGCTGTCTGTGTTTGATAGAGAAACAGTCCTTCAGAGGAAATAAACATGTCATAAAAGTGCAGGAGGAACATCAATTTGGATTATACTGTTGTGTTTATGGAATCCTTTCTATTTGTTTCACACCTTTAATGTATCTTAATTTACCCAAAAAGACTCAAAGCAATTATTTTGACAACTATTGTGTAATTTAAAAGACATTTGTATATAGTAAAATATTATAACTAAAAAAAATGAGTTTTGAGTTCTGTTTGATTCCAGTGAAGCTGCCTGAGCTCACAGTCACAGTGGGATTAATGAAGATGAATGATTTTAATGAAGATCAAAATGGTAAATTTGAGGCTGTGCTTGAAATTTAGATTCATGTTTCTAATTAAAAAGAAGAAACAACTATATTTTTTTGTTTGTAGAGAAAAACAATCATGGTATTTAGATAACGGTGCAGAGGGGGCATACAGTATTCATATTTTTGACGTGTGTTGTTTTGTCTTTGGGTGGAACGTACTGGAATAAATGAACATAAATTTAACAAAAGCAGAACAATTACATCAGATTTGTAACTTACGCTGTGATGGAAATGTTAGCGGCCGACATGGGGCTGACCTCCTTTACCTCCTTGGCCTTCTGGAGAGCCAGTTTCTTATTGATGGCCTCCTCTTGTTCCTCTTCATCCTGGATAATATGTGCAGAGGCAAATCCATACAAACAACTACCACTTTTTAACCACTTGACAAATCTATAACTGTCAACTACAGTGGGTGTCTTTCATCTTAAGTGCCCAGAGTATCTTCAGCTGCAGTATGACCAGACCAGAAATCTGATGTTTTCATGTTTTATATTCTTAAAGACAGAAATTCTTTAGAGGAAATGAGTCTGTAATGTCTGCTGTAGATGCACTGAACTATATTACGGTTATTTTTACACCTGTATTGAGCTGAATTTGGGGTAGTTAATAAATATTCACATAAACAGAGAGATTCTACCACTGACATACTGAAAAAAAACTCCACTATTACCCATTGACCTTGAATAAGTACAATTATAACGTGAATGGATTGAACAGAGGTGATTTTTCTTAGAACTGGTTATGTGCTTTCAAGAAACAGTTATTATCATCGCACAATATTTTTATTAGTATTTCATCTTTTTTCTGTATTTACAAGTTTTAACTATCCAACAATATACTGTATTCTGCCATATATGTAGTAGATAGTCAGGGGACTATAAAAGGAAGGATTGCAAACAAATTTAAGGGATGAAAGTTCAGCTGTATGGAGAACTACTGGCCCTGACTCTACAGTGAGCTTCTAAGCAGAGTTCAGACCAGAACCTTGCAAAAACTTGCCAAGCTACAGCCCTGTACTTGATTTTCATGCTGTTTTGTAGCTGGATGTACTTTGTAGCATCTTAAAATATTAGTGAGGACAATCATTTATTTACAACAGCTGTATCTCCGGTATCGATGAAATAGTGAAGGGTTGAGAATTTCTCCTGAAGCAGGTGTCACCTCTAATAAAGAGAGAAAACATGGACTATATAGAGAAGATTTAGTAGGAAAACAGCTGATCATAATGCTGTTCTTCACGGTAACAGATGAACCACAGGCCATAAATACTGAGAAAAACACACTATATAGCTCAATGTTCCCAAACCAGCCTCCAGAGATTTGACAAACTCAGTGGCTGGTGACACCACCAGCCCCTCTGAGACCACTTTACACTTCTGCAACCTCAGCCTGTGACGTTCTAACACGGTTTTGTTTGTTTGGTTGTAAATCTTTGGTCTGGACTGGGCTTAAATCTTAAGCTCTAAAGGGATGAGTTACCTTAGTGAGCTCCTGGGCATTTGCAAGGTTATCGACAGCAATGGCCAAGAAGACGTTGAGCAGTGTGTCTGGTTGTTTTTGGTCTCAGGAAAAGATCAAATAATCAATAAAAACAAGATCAATACTCACTATTGCAGCCGTTTATCAAATCGATTATAAATTCGCTCTCTGTTTAGAAGGCTGCCTGGCAGCCACAAGGGGAAATCCAGTGGGATCAATTGGGCAGGATACAGTTTCCAAAGAGGGTGAGAACAATGAAATAAATGGAGGAGAACATTCCCCCGTGAACTCCCCCCTGTGATTCGATTCCGTGGTACATGACTGCGTTCCAGTCCTCTCCGGTCAGGATCTGCAGGAGACACGGGACCGTTCAGGCCGGGTCATTTGTGGAAGCAAAGCAGGGGGAAAACATGATGGCATTGACCTTTACCTGGAAGACAGTGAGGATCGCTGCTGGGAATGTGTCAAAGTTGGTTGTCGGCGTTTCGTCTTCAAAATTAAACCTGCAGGGAGAAAAGCACAGTGGATGTAATCAACCACAGCACTCCTGCACCTTTAGAGGACAAAGACACTTACAGTTCCCCTCCATTAGATTCCAGGACCATATCTGCCTATTACATTTATATGTCTTATTGCCTGGTGTGTGTGACCTTATGGCTGATCTCTGAGTGTTTATTCTCCTCAAATGGATGAGCTGTGCTAATGCTGACATTTTGTAGCTGGGTCTGTCTGTTGGGACCTAATTACATCCCCACCAGTGAGACAGATGCAGATAAAGCAGGGTGGAATGGCAGCAGAATTTGTCTTCTGCCCTCTCAAAATCTGTGAAAGCTTTTCGTTAGTCCCTATCTCATTAGACGAAAATCACAGAAACAGAGAAGAAGAAATGCCTTTGTTCAGGAGCCTGTGATTGGAGGCTTTTCGTTAGATTTAAATCTGTTTTGAATTTATCTCAGTTTTTAGATTTTATTCTTAATTCTCACAAATTTTGAAGGTGAAAATAACAACAATTACTACTTCCATTTTAACAATTTCCAGGTCCAAACAGACATTTGCTGTGGTTACACTGGCGATATTTCTTCAAGTCAACTGAAATCTTTCAACAGCTACTGAATATTTTCAGTATTAATTAATCTGTAAATTATTTTCCAAGCAATCTATTGGTTGTTTGGTTCGTAAAATGTTGCAAAACCCCAAATATATTCACTTTACTCTGCACAGATTCACATCTAAGAAGCTAGAATCCAAAAATGTTACTTTTTTTAAACCCCTAAAATATTTTAACAGATAATCCATAAAAGTTAGATTAATTTAGTAGCTGACAACTAATTAATTACTGTTGCCTTTCTTAAACTTAAGTTCAGGACCTAAAATGGGCAGTGGAACCATTACTTTGAGATTTTGTCTATTTAGTTGTTTATTTTGTTCATTTTCTTGATTGTTTTTTTTAATTCTATACATTTACTTTAGCTCTCTGTATATGTCTTCTTTCTTTTTGAAATTATTTTGTTACTTTTTGTGGCTACTCTGTTCATTTTTCTTCATTTGCCTGATTATTTTGTTCAGTTTCTTTATTATTTTGTGTATTTTGTGGATTCTATGCCTAATTTTAATCTTCATTCTTATACATTGTTTGTTTTATATTTAAAGATATGAAATAATGTTCAAAGTTTGGGAACTGCAGAATTAATTGACTAATTATTGAATCTTCTGAATTGAATTAGTAAGTAACTAAGAAAATGTACCATCTTCAAAGGTAAGAACTGTATTTTTTCTATAACATGCAGAAGAATGGAAAGGGTTACTCACTGTCCACCGAACAGCTGCATGCCCAGCAGAGCGAAGACCACAATGAAGAGGAAGAGGAGAAACAAGAGACTGATGATGGACTTCATGGAGTTCAACAGGGATACGACCAGGTTCCTCAAAGAGTTCCAATACCTACGCATACACATAAATATATAAATATTGTATCCAAACCAATGTCATGAACAGACAGCAGTAGATGGTTGGGAAAACTCACTTGGTGACTTTGAAGATCCTGAGCAGTCGTAGAGCCCGAAGTACACTGATGCCGAATGAGGCTCCTGGCTTGATGGCAGCCCAGATCACCTCAAAAATACTGCCAATAATCACCTGAGAACACAGACAGGCTAAAGCCTCCACAGTGGCTTTCAAATGTGTACATAGAGCTATGTGTTGTCATGTGGATAAGTGAGCGACAAGCTGGAAAAAAATGAAAATAAAACTTGGACATGATCACAAATGATGGCAGGTACAATCGTTGGCGTAGACTTTCACAGTTTAAGCTGAAGTTTGGCTCAGTTGTTACTGTTCATTTATTACTAGTCACAGAAAAAACTGTTAGATCACCCTTGTTTTCTTCAATTTCTTGTTCAGTTTAATGCCTGCTACAACTAAAGGTCCATTTGCTTGGACAAATATAATGATACCAACAAAAATAACTCATAGTAGTTTAATTTCAGAGCTGATATCTATCCATTGTCCATGTTTTCTTGATAATAACCAAAA
This sequence comes from Apogon hyalosoma, assembly GCA_037367295.1. NCBI lineage: Eukaryota > Metazoa > Chordata > Actinopteri > Kurtiformes > Apogonidae > Apogon > Apogon hyalosoma. The sequence goes on along the minus strand of JAPQRP010000030.1, from coordinate 1,980,385 downwards.
TCACTTCAGTTCTTACATCAATATCTATGGCATTGTACTGACAAAAACAGTGCTTTTAGGCATTCCATGTTTTCTGTTCTGTCTGTTTTACTCACGATACACACAGGAGTTAGTACTTGATTGTATAACCATTGTTTCTTATGACTTTTGATGGTCTAATAATTTTTTCTGTGACTGTAGGTCAGTCAAGATATTGAAATCTGAGTTGGTAATTAACTATAATAGAAATAACTGCAATTAATGTTATTGTATTCTGTTAACTTTGAGCTACTGTTGGAGTGGCCGTGGCTCAAGGAGGTAGAGCGGGTTGTCCAATAACTGAAGGGTTGATGGTTCAAATCCCATTCTGTCCAAGTCATGAATGCATATGAATGTTCAGTGGTGCCCCAGGGCAGATGTGGATACAAATGAGGTTTACCACCAGAGTGTGAATGTGTGAGTGAATGAATAATGGATCCACTGTATGCACTTTGAGTATGTGTTCATAGAAAAGCATTATATAAATTTTTGTAAAGTATTAACAGATGAATTATACACCTTATGAAAAAGAAGAGACATTTATCATAGAAATTTTATAATTTTAAATAAAATCTGTTAATAATTCTGTTTGTCTTTAATGAATAAAAATGTAGCACGACAGATATGACAATTAAATGTTACTTAAAGATTGGACAAAGATAAAAAGCTGTAACACTGCTAGTTCTAGAATGAACTGGGCTCAATGAGACAATGTTGTTAAAAGAGCCCCAGTCAGATGGTGGTAAACAATGTGGGGAAAAAGTTATTTATGTAGGTTTCAGCCAATAATTTGTATTCAGGTGAGTGGAGATGTATGTATAATAATCACAGTTACTTCAAATAAGTGCAAAATGACAATCCTGTAATACTTGCAACATGCCTAGTTGTTTCCCTTTACTCGTTTTCTTTTGTCAGTTTACTAATAGTGGATGTTGAGTAATTTTACTTCTAGTCACCAATGTTATTCTGTTGCTATCTTTGCTTCTTTATCTATTTATCTCTTTTTTCCTTTGTTGCTTGCAGCTGGTTATTGTGATATTGGACAATTCTGTTCTTCAGTTCACTGATGTTCTATTGCTGTTGTTACTGTTTTGTTTTTCCTTGCTGTTTGTTTCTGTTTCAGGGTCTATATCAGTGTTTGTGTATAACCTTGCCCTGTTCTCCCATCAGGTAAAAACCATACAGTGATTAAATAATTAAATCCAACCCATAAGGCTCAAAACCGTTGAGCAACTTGTGGCACCCAGCACACTTATATTAAAGGCCAAATTACTGAACAGGACAAATTAAAAAAAATAAATAAAATATAATAAAATAGTAGTGGATGAAATCATAGACTTATGGAAACATTGCAGGTACTTTTCAAGGTTGTCCAGTAAAGTAAAGTCTTTATGCACACTGAAGTTGTAATAAAACTCCTGGTGGAACCCTGTCCTGAATTACCAGTCCACACCGCCACTGTTGTCCTGAACCACATGCTCTAAAAACCACAGTGGATCGATTCAACCCACAACTTAACAGGACGACTCACCCCAAAGTCGAAACAGTTGAATGAGGAGTGGAAGTAGTTCTGGGGTCCGAGACCATACATTTTCATGGACATCTCTGCCAGAAACAGGCCCAGGAATACAAACTCGGCCAGGTCTGTCCAGAGAGAATACGAAAACACACAGATCAATGCTGTAGGTTAATAGGCAATGGCTCCCTGCTGATTTACACAATTCAATAGATCTGAGCTACCGCTGCCTGTTCAGCTGTGCCCACAGTAAATATGACACAGAATGACTGTATTGTTTGACAAAATAACTGCTGTACTCTGCTATGATGGACTGTGTGAGTTGTATGTTTGCTCATGTGTGTTTGTGAAATGCCCAGCAGTATCTGTGAGTGATGTGTGGGTTTTTTTGGTTTTTTTTTTACCTGCCTGAGCAAAGCAGAAAATTAACAGGAATCAGAGCAGCAGATGCTAAGTAAGCAGGTGCAGTCGATATCAGAATGCAGACAGGCACACAGTAAATACCAGTTACCTGGGCAGCTTAAATCAGTCAATTAGGTTTTAATCAAGACGATAAGTTGGTCTAAATTTAAACTTTTATACTTTTCACATGTAGGTTTCAGTGGTATTATGGGTGCTGCAACAAAATTTACTAAGATACTATTTACAACTGTAAATCGTATATATAGCTTTTTCGATTTGTCTTTATTTTTTGATTTTCTTCTTAATTCAAGATTTTTTGCTGAATTCAAGCAAAAAAATTTGCCAATGGAACAAGTGAAAATTATCTTGGTAAGATTCCTTGAAATAAGATTTTCCAGATCTGTCGTCTAAAAAAAAGTTCTTATGTCTCACTGAAAAGTTACTCTTTAGGTGATTACGTCTTATTTCAAGTATGATGAGATATTTTGACGAGAAATGAGAAAAATACACTTGGTAAGATTTAGATTTTTTGCAATTTTTCCGAAGTATCATTAAAAAGACGACATTAATAAAAACTAAAACATACAAAAAGCAGTATAAGATGCATTTTCATAACTCCATCTATATATTCTGACCATACATTCTATACTTTAATTTTGTAACAAATATTTGAATGTGTAAATAATGAGACAAACCCCCACAGAGCCTTCTGAATGCCTCCTCATACTCACATAGTGCATAGGTGAGCCACTCGGGCTGGTCATAGTGGACAATAGCCACACACAATGTGTTGAGACCAACCAGACACAGAACCGTCCAGTAGAAGCTCTGGGATTTGACCAAACGGCGGATGGTGAAGCGAACCCTCTTCTCTTTCCTCCTGAAGTAAGACGAGCTCTCGTTCTTGCTCTTAACACTGGCCCGGGCGAACGGCGACCCTTGGGGGGCAGTTGGAACAAAACACAAAATGGCAATAAAGTAAACGAATCTACAAGAACTACACTCACATTAAATAAAGTTTTAATTTTCATGAGTTCATGAATTATTCCACTAAAGTTTAAAGTCTCCAGCACAATTTATTCCACGTTTTGTAGAGGTATGCTCCTGTGAAGTGGTAGTAAACGCTTCTAAGTACCACTGGGGTATGGGTCTAAAAGTAATATAATTAACTTTTACATTGGCTAAAGGAGGTTTTCAGTTGCTGATGAGCTTTAACTGTGATATAACTGAAGAGAATTCCTCGGCTCCATCTGAGGCAGTGTGCTCCGGCCTTTACCACACCCCTCCCTGCTCTCATGTAGCTGTACTATATTAAACTTTCTGTTACTTAAATTAAGCTCAAATGTCAAGTGGGGCTGGACACAAAAGGAAAGAAGAGAAATGGTTCTATTAGAATTTCATTACAAGCTCAGGAAGAATAGCGGGTTAATCATTTCCTGGTCTATTTTAATCCAGACATCTGACTCATTGTGTAACATCTCAGAACCCATGCTAACTCTAACACAATCTATGTATCAGTGTATCTGTGTACTGCACCTATGTATCTGGACATCTATGTGTCTGTATCTACATATCCGTCAGACATAGGTTTGCTGGTTTAGTAAAGTTCTAACGTCAACACATATGCATTAGCTTGTCTCTGTATTTAGATCCAATCTGACACGTGAAGTATGTACAGCTGGAAAAACAAATGCTTCAGGGAAAAAACAGCTTCTATAAACCAAAATGTTGTATTAAGTATCTTAACCTGTCTTTAAGGTCATCTTGATGGTGTTTTTAATCTTTAATTGTTATAATCTTCTATTGAGTTAGTCAAGTGATGGCTTGTTGGCTATTTTTTAACTAGGAAGCTTAAAAGTGGGGGCTCGTCCAGGATTTGAACTTAGAACCACTCATAAACTATATTTAGACAGTAGAAAAAGGGCAAAAATCCAGGCATTCACTTGGTGGCAAAAATTAGAAATAGTAAAAAACCTTTATTTCATGTAACACCCAGAAGAAGGTTTATACCAACATGCGTTGGTGTGTTTTTAACTCCAGCCCCAAAAAATTAATCTACATGCCCTCATGAAATAAAGGCTTTTAACAAGTTCTAATTTTTCCAACCCAGTGAGTGCCTGGATTTTTGTCTTTTTTCTGTTGATCATGCCCTCTCCATGAGGACCTCTGGTTTGTCTAATACCAGCAGCTCCCTGTGAAATTGTATTTTTTTGGCTTTTTATATTTAGACAGTATTTAGAACCAAAAATGAGTAGAATAATAATAATAATAATAATAATAATAATGATAATAAATCAACTCAATCATCTGCTTATACAGTATTGTTCAACAGTCCTAGGTGAACATTATGTTTGTTGGTTTAGTAAAGTTCTTGTGTCCAAATATTTGCATCTGTCTCTGTATTAAGATCTAATCTGATATATGTGAACTACGTACAGCAGGAAATTCAAAATTAAAAACAGCTTCTATAAACCAAAGTGGTCATGTTTAGAGTGACCTCCCTTTGCACTTAACATGTCGTTAACCTTTTTGTTTGGACAATATGAGATTTATTACATTAATTTTCTGATGTTTTATACCAGGTTTCATTCCAAGTCATGTCAGAAGTTTCTAATTGTGCTGCTTCTTGTCATGGGGTCAGAGGTCACACTAAATTGTGACTTTAACCTTTACAACCCATTTAGATCTGTGTCTTTTAAGGCTGTGCACATATTTCCTGTAGTTTCTTGTTGCATCCAAAGAAAAGAGACTGAGAACTAAATATGCATGTTCATTTCAACTGTGCAAAAACAACAAAGATAAAGGTGAAATAAGACTTTTGCACACTGAGTTCAAGTGCCTGATGTGGCTCCTATTATTAGAGATATTTCAAGGACTTTATTTTATTTTGCCCTTCACCCAAATATCAGAGCAGAGTAATGATGGTGATAAAATATTACACCAAGATAAACCAGAGATGATGGGATTTAATGCAGTTGTAATTTTTTATTTTAAATTAGCATATTTTTCTATATGTTTATATATTCTATCAAGGTTAATGTATCTTGTGACCAAAATGTACATGTTCTGTCTTTTACCTGGCTGTAAAACTATAGAAAAATTGAAAGTATTACATGTATTAAACAGTTTGCATGATTAGTTTGTCTGTGTGCTTTAAAATCACAATAATGGGCCACATGCAAGACCCTCTCGCACTAACAAATCTGTCCTTAAACGCCACATGTGAGAGAAGAGAACTTGAAGCATTCACTATTTGTTTTTTCAGATTTTGGATTTTGTTTCAGACATGAACATAGTTTGCAAGTGCAGATCTGTTGTGGGAATCATGTGTAATTATATTCTTATAGTTCTACCTTAAGGTGTCACTAAATTATTATATATTTCATGATTTGAGGCAAATTTTGCACTTCATAATTTGTTGATGTTCATTTTCACATATGGCATTCATCATTTATCATTGTTCATGTTCACACTAGCGGCTCATAAATGGAAATCATACTCAACAAAAATAAGATAACATTCAAATACGATGCATGAGGCCCAATGTGTAAAGGAGCAACAGTGGCTCTATTTTCCTGCAAATGGGCAGAGATCAAAACACAGGACAACAACGGTGCACTGACACATTTGGTGCAGCAACACAATGTGGTCCAGAGGCTGAATACATTATTAGGATGAATAATGAAACAGCAGGTGGAGTCAGAAGGATCACAAATGACCAATCACATGAGTGCCTCTCAACCCTTTTAAAACCAGATGCAGGTGAAAGAGAGGGGAATGATCTTCAAAAGGGAAAAAATATTTCCATGAAGCACCTGAAGTTCTGAAGTAACATACTTTATATCATCTATAAAAAGCATCTACAACCATTTGACTCAGTGGTAGAATGAGCTGACATCCTGGATGGTTTGTAATTATGACATTATGTGTGTTCTCTGCTGTATTGGCAGGACTTTAATCAGTAATAACCTCATCATTTCTCTGGAACCAACTAACTGGATTACACTTAAGGATAATATTGCTTAGAGTCTTTTTTATATATGTTAGTAAAGTGTTTTTCAACCTTGGGGTCGGGACCCCACATGGGGTCGCCTGAAATTTAAATAGGGGCACTTGACATTTGTAATAATTGCTAAAAATTTAAAACAAATTACTAAGAAAAAATATTTTTTAATGATTCAATATACATTTCATTATAATTAAAACACCACACACTTTTCCTAATAAAAATCAAGTTCAAATAAAATGCAAAATATAATATCTGAGAGGGCATATCTTGATTAACCCGATCATGTAACTTTCAAATGTTCCTTGTGGTGGGTTTCAGATGCTGCAGCTCTTTCATAATTCATAGTTTAGTTCTTGTTTGTTCAGTAT
>JAPQRP010000030.1:1951076-1965363 GCA_037367295.1 Apogon hyalosoma | reverse complement strand
ATTCTATTCTATTCTATTCTATTCTATTCTATTCTATTCTATTCTATTCTATTCTATTCTATTCTATTCTATCCCATGTGACAGCACACGGAAAATGCCAAATACCACATTCTGATCTGCGTATAAAAATATATTCCAAACACTAAACTAATGACGTTGAATCACTGGTCCAGTTAAAAACAACCAGGCACATTCACTATTGCAGGGGTGTCAAATATGTGGCCCGCGGACCAAAACCGGCCCTCCAGTGGTCCAATCCAGGCCCATAAGATGATTTTGACACTGACAACATTAAACATCAAAGGTGCTGAATTCACAACAAGCCCCGCCCCTCGCACATACTGTAGCTTATTTTGCCATCGATCCAGCTGATGTCATTATATAAATTGCCACTATATATGTGACAGGTTTGAAGTAAATTGAAACAAAATTGATGCTTTTATAGACATTTGAAATCTTGCCAATTACAAGTAAATGGGAGAAGAAAAAAAATTGAAAATTGATTTTAAAAAATGTATCCATAAACCCATCTATAATAAAAATTTACCCATAAACCCAGTTTGGTGTGAATTCAACTAATAGTTTTGCTGCTAGAGTGTTAACAAACAAAGAAACAAACAAACCAAACCTAAAACAATACCCCTTGCCTCCCCTTTGGGGGGGTTGGGGTAATAACAGCATAATAACTTATAAGTAATGACAACTCCAAATTTTCTTCTTGGTTTAATGTGAAAAAAGTAAAATTACATAATAAAAATATTTACATTTTTCGCAATAAAATGAGGAAAAAACTGAAGAAATATCAACAACTTGAAATTTTTAAAGAAAAAAAAAAGTGCAGTTTTACCAATATTCTGCCTGTAGCTAAATGTTTTGTGCATTTGTAGATTCACTGTGATCTGTAAGTTGTGTTAATAATAAGCTGAGACACAATATTGTTGAAATTGCACTTATTTTCTGAATACATTTCAGGTTGTATGTGATATTTCAGGTTAGTTCCATTTTCATAATGTAATTTTACTTGTTTTTCACCCTAAAACAGCTATTATTTGTTGGCTAATAGGCCTATTATTTTTAAATTTATCAAACTGGGCTGTAAATGGCCCCGAAACTAAAATGAGTTTGACGCCCCTCCACTACTGTGTTCAAGGTGAATCATTTTGAAGTTTCTACCCACAATGCACCATATTGACAGTGTACGCTCAGAAAAATCTGGTCTTTATCATGTGCTGTGGTTGGGATGAGTCCTCGTGTGTACTGCACATACACACACATTCAGATCCATTACATCCCAGTTAAACCAGGCTCATTCCGGTGGGCGGCATTTATTAAATTTTCCACACACTGCTTCCCCTTCTTTTCCATCCAACAGACAGAGAAGCTCCGTGGCTTCCAGTGGCTTCGGATGGGAGGGGCGGGGGCGTTGATGAGGGGGTTTGGGAATTGGCGGAGACTCTGTTTGTTGCACAGAGGTTCCTGCAGGCCCCAGTAGACGGTTAAATAAATCTCAGTGTCGTTATGTAAGAGGGGCCGGAGATGTCCCACGGTGGGAGCAGCCGCCGCCGCCGGGGGAGTTTCACCGGCGTAACAGCATCCCAGCCCGGCAGCACCGACCGCCAACACACCCATCTACGTAGGGACCTCCTCCGCATCCTCACTCACTCATGCAACACCATCACCTTTTGCATCATTATGTCAACAGACCAAACAACGATAACCCAGCAGGACACGAACAGCAGTGGTCCTTCACATAAAATACACGCTAAATAAAGCTCTGCGGCTTTCGTTTGTTATTTTTGGGGCGTTTCTGGCTGTTGATCAAACAATTTCAAGGGTTTCGACAGCTTATTTTGGGCTCTGCTAACTTACAAAAGGGGATTCTTTTTTTATTTGGCATCGAGTCTAAGAATACAGCTGAAAAATTGTGCCTTTTAAGTCAATATAGAGGCTGACTTTAACCCCTTTACTTGGAATTTAACCATTTGAGCTTATATTTATCACCTTTAGCTTAAATTCAACCATTCATTAAAGTCAAGTTGTTGTTTTTTTTGTTGTTTTTTTTTTTTTTACCATCAGTCAGAACAGAATAAATAAATAAATAATGTGTCATTCTGGTTTGCTGGTCTGTGCTCGTTTTAAATCCCAAACTCCCTCACCATCTGCACTGATTGTCAAACTCCACATCGTTTCTGTTGTTGCTGTCGTCGTCTCGATGGTGAAACCGTACAACGCACATGCTGAATGATTGGCTGTTTATATGTCACTTGTGGCACATTTGACTCTTAAAGAATGATTATCTGTTTATAAGCAGAAGGGAAACCACAACTAGGATTTGTTCATGCAACTGATGTTTGTGGAGATTTGTTCCTGTTTGCAAACCTTCAAATCGATTTTGCTCATTTATAGTTTTATCGCCAACACCTAAATAGCATAGATAGCATAGCTAGATAGAGAACTAGACAACTAGATAGACAGATACAGACTTTGTTGTTCTTCTATAAGTCTTCTTTGACAGGCTCGTACAAAACCACACTAAAAACAAATATTTAAACAAACATGTTAAAACAACACTCAAGTGTAATCATGCTAAAAAGGTGGAGGGGTGGGGGGGCAGTTAAAAACAGCAAACTGTTCACTTTTGGTCATTCGGGGCGGTTATTGCAGAGGGGATGAAGGATTTTGTGTAGCATATCCCGGACGAGCCCCCAGGATGTGGTGTTTCCAAAAGAAAAAAAGTGTATATTAAAACGCATTAAAGCAAAGTAGCCCAATGTGATTTTTAAAAGAGCTGGTGGTGGGCATGACCCGCCCCTACCCCACCCAAACTACTCAAGGATCCTTCAAGTAGAGGGACCAAAAGACCATAAATGGACAGTGACAATATATTCAGTATTTTTCTTTAAGTTTGCGCTCCGTCTAAATTTGGTCCCGTGTACATACTGACAGTAAACATTCTTGAATCTTAGTGTGGAAAGAGCATCTGGATCTGTCTATAACCTACCAAATGAACCACTCAGATTCATTCAAATAACGTCATAGCTTCAGCCGTATGCGTACGACTGAACAGACACCTGCTCTGAACACCTAAACCTAAACTAACATTCACTGCTTTTGTTTCTGTGACTAATCCAGACAACACCACCTTATCAATACTCTGTTTATTCACAGAGCAAGAGCGCGTGCTGCCATCTGGAAGGGCTTGGCTTTACTGGTCATTACACACAAACGCACACACACACGTACACAAACACAAACACACGCCCAGCAGCGCTCCCCCTCCCTCATTAATCGCTGCCGACCATCAGCTGTGTCAGTTAGCAGCTGTATAAGCCATTAGGGCCGGTGGTACTCACCCCGTTAGGACCACCACAAAGTCCATTACATTCCAGCCATTACGCAGGTACGAGCCTTTGTGAAAGGCAAAGCCCAGGGCGATGATCTTGATACCGGCCTCGAAACAAAATATTCCAATAAAGTAGGGCTCGGTGTCGTCCTGTTGGGAAAAAGCAGAGGAGGAGGAAGTCAGTAAAGTACAGAGGATTCCTGAGGAAACGCACCTCCATCTGGATGGGACAATAAAAAGCTGAGATTCACTCGTCAGTAACAGTCAGACACCTGTTCTACACGTCGCAGGAAATATACTTAATGTACTACACTTAGAGTTAAATAGAAGTACTTCCAAGGTAGCAATAGAAATATGAGTAAAGGAGTTTAATTGAACAGTTCTGGGATTAAATCACACTCATTTCCACTGATACAATCACATCCCTTTCCTCGTGCTTGAAGATGTACATACACCCATAAAGTTGCCCATAAAGTTGGAATAAAATATATTTACCTCTTCTCAGGAAGTGAATGTGATTTATTCTTAACCCATCAAGACCCAGTGCTACTTTTGTGGCAGTTCCAAAATATTTTTTCCTCTATATTTAACTTTTCTTAAGTGATTTATCGCCATTTTATTTACATTATCCTCTGTAGTTTGTGTTTTTTCAAATCAAATCTAATCTTATCTAATTTTATTTATATAGCGCCAAATCATAACAGACGTTATCACATGACACTTAACATATAGAGCCGGTCGAAACCAGACTCTAATTTACAGAAACCCGACAGAATCCTCCAGGAGCAAACACTTTTCAGTGAACAAAAGGGATTTTCCTATTTTTAATTCACTGATCTTGTAGATGTTCATCAACGCTCATTAAAGTTGATGGTTATTATATCAGAAACAGAGAAAACTGAAGAAAAGGTGACTTTTTCAGTCAAATCTCTCATGAACTGAACATAAACCCAGTGCGTCCATCCACTGTCATTGATCCAATTCCATGGGTTTTACTGGGGAATCAATGTTGTAGAAGATGACGGTGTTTCCATGGTAACTACGGAGCCTCTGAACGTCCGAATGGGTCATATCTGATGACCGTGAAAAGATGAAGAATCGCGTTTTACCTCAATTATTTACACGTATTGATAGGATTAGTGGATCAGAATTTATTAAACATTTTAGATCGGTAGATGTTTTTGGTCGTCTCTGGACGTTTGGGTCTTTATGGGTTAACAGATAAAGTGTAACTGTGTGGCGTCAAGTCGAGGCCAGATAACACTGTAAACGTATGACGTACTGGAAGCCCAAGTGAAGTTTTGTGAGCCAAAAATATATATTTATTTAAAAAAAATGCACCTATAAAACTTATGCTTGGTTCCAAGTTCTGTGAACAAAACTGGTTCCATTTACAGATCTCAGAACTGGTTTCAAGAACAGAACCAACTTCACTCTGCTCGATAATAATAAGTGGTGTTATTTAAGGTGAAATAGACACATTACGGTGGCACTTCACAATCGCTCCATTGTAGAGAATGAGGCGATCACCACTAATATTGCTTCCTGTCTGGACACGCCTCTCATCTAACCACGCCCCCACGTCAAAAAGCAGCCAGAATGTTTTGTAACCGCAGAAAGGTTTTGTAAACGCAGACAAAGTTTTGTGACCGCAGAAAGCATTTTGTAAAAGCAAAAAACGGGTTTGTAGGAGCAAAATAAGTTTTGTAGGCACATTTTTAAAAAGAACTTTTTTTTTTCTTCTCAAATGGGTCAGGCCAGTGAAATACTATTGTAATAACTTAAAAATACTGACAACTCCAATTTGTTTTCTCTTTGTTTGTGTAAAAATTACATGAATATGTTTACATTTACAAACCATCCTTTCACAAAAAAATGAGAAAAACTTGAACAAATATGAACAACCTGAAATGTCTTAAGAGAAGTGGAATTTTAAGAACATTTGGCATGTTATTATTGTTTTGTGTATTTACAGATCCACTGTGATCTGTAAGTTGTAATGCACATGTGTACATGAGCAGCTGAGGCAGAATACTGTTAACATCTCACTTACTGTTCTCAAATCTCAGTTTTTTCATGGTTGTTCATGTTATTCACATTTTTAAAGGACAGTTAGTAGATCTAATTGTTTTCAGAATGTCATCTTAGTTGTTTTCACTCTAAAACATTATTATGTTCTTATTTTACTGGTCTGATCCACTTCAGATCATATTGAGAGGATGCGGCCCCTGAACTAAACAGACTTTTACACTCCTGTCTGTACTAACTCTACCACTGTGCAGCTTTTATGATGCAGTGTCACAGCCCTGATGACGGCTCTGTTTAATATGAAAACATTGGATAACCTGAAAGGAAAAAAAGTGCAGTTTTAACAATATTATGCTTGTTACTAAATATTTTGTGCATTTTAGATCTACTGTGATCTCTATGTTGTGGTAATAACCAGTTGTATTGCACTTACTTTTCTGAAGACATTTCCAGTTGTACATAGTAGTTCAGGTTATTCACATTCATAATGTAATTTTACTTGTTTTTCAGTCTGAAACACTTATTTATTGGTTAATATGTCTATTATTTTACTGGTCTGATCCACTTCAGATTATATTGAGAGGATGTGGCCCCTGAATTAACCCATAAAGACCCAAAAGTCCACTGCCGACCTATACCATCTACTGATTTAAATATTTAATACCTGTTGATCCATTAATCCTATCAATACATGTAAATAACTGGTGTAAAATACAGTTCGTCATCTTTTCGTGGTCATCAGATATGACCCATTTGGATGTTCAGAGGCTCCGCAGTTACCGTGGAAACACTGTCATCTTCTACAGCATCGATCCACCAGTAAAACCCATGAAGTTGGATCAATGACAGCGGATGGAAAGACTTGTTTTTGTGTTCAATTATTGATATCTTTGCTGAAAAGGTCACTTTTTCTTCAGTTTGCTCTGTTTTTGGTATAATAACCCTCAACTTTAATATGAGCTTTTGTGAACATCTACATGATTAGTGAATTAAATGTAAGAAAACACCTTTTGTTCGCTGAAAAAAAAAAAAAAGAAGAAAATACAGAAGATAATACAACAATAAATGCTGATAAATCACTTAAGGAAGGTTATATAAACAGAAAAATTCATTTGGGAACTGCCACAAAAGTAACACTGGGTCCTTATGGGTTAAATGCACTCCTGTACTAATGCTACCCCTGTAGAGCTTTTATAATGCAGTGTCACAGCCCTGATGACGGCTCTGATGGCTTAGGATCATGGAGAACTCTGCCTGTCAGAATGGGTTTCAACGTTCTCAGGGAGCGGATCAATGAACACGGGCAGCTGGGAGGCTCCTCGCCTCAGGGAGTGACATTTCATTCTTAAAAACAGCCCTGCCCTTCCACCGCCGGCGCTTTGATTGGACAGAGGGGCTCGCAGCGCTCGCTTCTGTAATGGGAAGACTTAACAAGAGAGCTGTGGTGGGGGGAGGGCGCAGCAGGGGTAACCTGAGGTAATGATGCACATGCAGGCGGAGGGGATGGGGGGGGGATCAAAGACGGCTTCCCGCAGCACTGTGGAGGAGGCTGATGTCTATTTCAAATCACCCACAAAAAAAAACACATTCAGAAAGTAATGAATCCAACGTCATTTGAGAATTGTCCCCGATGTCTTCAAGACGATTAGTTTCTCAAATGCGTGAAAACAGTGACCGGAGGAGTCTGTGCTCGACTGCAGCAGCCCGTCTGCAGATGAAAACAACCAGTCCACCATGTTTTCTTCAAATTCCTTCAACCTGGGGTCACTTCGCACAGGAGTAGCACCAAAAAAAAAAAAACTGCCTGTGCAAAATCTGAGTGATGTCCTATAAATGAAGCCTAAAATGACTGATGACTGGTTTTCATATTCATTATAAGTCAAGCTGTCTGTTGTAATGTGATTATCATCCATGTGGACATCACAATGACGATGAAAATACTCATCAGACCAAACACTCATGACAAGAATCAGAATGTAGTGTTACAGCAGGGCTGAGTAATATGAAAAACTGTGAGAGAAACACAATACTTTCAATGATGATACAACTGTCTGAACTCTAATTTGACAGATACTTTGACAGGAATATGGGCCATCATTTTTTTTAGGTAATGCTAATTTTTGTGTTTAATTTTCGGAAATGTTAAAGAAAAATTCAGCTGCATAGCAAACTAGCACATTCCTACACAATATCCTCCCGAGACCCAGAAATGCATTTTTGTCCTCTGTATGGGACAAGAGGTTCACGGCTTTACCTAAAGGGGTCATATTTTCGCTAAACCCACTTTTATTAGTCGTCGCTACGTTTGTTTGTGTATTTGGGGACCCTAACAGTTCATAAAGTTTGAATTTGAAGTGCACAATTCCATTTAAAAAAGCAAAATATCACCCCTGTAACAAAAAAACCCAACAAATGTACGTGAAAAACTGTCGCATTATGCCGTTTTCATTCAGGGTGATTATTTATCGTAAAAAAGCCTACATTTTTTTTACCTTTACTGGGTCTCAGGAGACTATAATGACAGGATTTGTAGACCAGGACGTCTCTGTAACACCACAATACTTCATATATAATAGTATATTGTGGTATTTTACTAAACTACAGCCACTACAACTTGATCAGATTGTGATATTGATCTTTTTTTAAATTAACTGTTGAACCATACTGTTTCTTTGCGTGCTTTTATCGGTATCTGTGAGCTGTAGTTCACCTGCTGTAAAGCAGCGTGAGGTCATTATCAGCCGTTCTCTTCCTTAAATCGTGCTTTGATAGCGTCGTCTCCCCGTACGGACCAACTTCTAACAGAACTGCCCCGAGAAACGGCCAAAGAAATTTTCCACCCTTTGCCATTTCATCAATACCAGGAATGCAGCTGTAGCAAGTAACTCTATAGCTATCACTACCGTCATTCATATATTAAAGACACTACAAATTATAACCAGCCTGAAAAAAGCCTGCAGCTAGAACGGAAGTACAGAGAGACGTTGCCATGGAAACGGTACGTCTCATCTGGCTGCATTGCTTTCAGAACGTTGTACTGGAAGTAGCTGTAAGTTTCAACGTATCTTGAGTCTTTGTTCTGGAAAAGGTCTTAACAAATGTAACCCAGTAGACAGAAGCAAAGCAGGTTTCTGTTTTTTTTTTTGTTTTTGTTTAGTTTTTTTACAGTAAGAACAACCTGTGGAATCAGAAATCAAAAACGCCACGTGGCTTCTTACCAAACGTTCCGACATCGGGGTTTTGTCTGAGGCCGGTAGGTGTTGCTCCAAGGCCAGCACGATGCAGTTTGCTATAATGGTGGCCAGGATCATGTACTCAAATGGAGTGGAAGGGGTTAAGGAAGGACTTCACACATGTAAACACCACATTATTAAATCACTACAAAAAAAACCAAAACAAAACAAAACAAAAACATGACAAATTCACTTCAAATGTTTGGTGACTGATGGAATTATTTGTTGATTGCTGGTGTTAATCTTTCACAAATGCAGTAACAGCTGTTAACATGTTATTGCAACCATAAAAAAAATCCCTGGGGTTTTCTGAGCTCTGTAAGGGGTGGGGCGGGGGTATCCTCAGGAGAATGAGCTAGCCAAGTCACTGGTCCTCCAGCTGCTCAGGACCACAATGGATCATCCTGCAGTGCTGCCGTGACCGTTCTGCATCAGGATAAAGGGCTTATAATGCACTGCGACATAAAAGCTTGATAAATGTTTAGTCAGCACTGGAGGTAACCAAGCAGCAAGTTAAATAATGTACACCATTACAGTTTAATGTGAATTAATTGCAACATTAAGGGTTTCAGGAGTATCCAGATTCTCCAACAATGAGGAATTAGTTTGGTGGTGACTCAACAGGTGGCAACATCACACAAAATCAGTCAATGGATCAAAAATGAAAGCAGCTGATATGAAACCCGCACCCTGCCTCCTGCTTTTTCTATTCTTTTTTTTTTTTCTTTTCTTTTCTCTCCAGCTTGTTTGTTTGGTGTCACACCCATGCAGATTGCCGCCGCCTTCGCTCTCCATTTGCTCGGGGTTCAGCACCCTGGACAGCTCCACCAGAAACCGACACAAAGCGTCAGCACCCTGGACAGCTCCACCAGAAACCAACACAAAGCATCGCCCCGACAAGACTCACAACAATAAGCACGACACCACAAAGTCTGCAAAACAACTTCACATCCAGGCATTTGCAATAGAAAAACACAAACAAACGCAAGAACTGGGACTGAATGCAAAAAAAGAAAAAAAAAAAAAAGAAAAAAATGACAAATGCATGCCCAGATTCAGATGTTTCCCTTTCATCTAAAGGGGGATCTGCTGTAAAATGTGACTGAATGTGACTCAAATGTTACTATGAAGCACCGATGCAACATGTCATTGCCAGCGCATTAGAAACCTGGCTCTTTAAGCGGAAACCCTGCTTCCAGACATACGCAGGCTACATACCGAATAGAAACCGTCCTCTGCGTTTAAACCTGTGCAACCCAACAGGAGAACCAACTGTGGAAGTTGTGCATTTCAGTGATATGAAGTCTCCGAATCGCGGGATGCGTTCTCGTGATGAATCCTACGTGCGTAAATATGTGAATGTGAGAGTAAAAATCTGAGAATGAGGAATGTGAGTGTGAGGCGGACTGGGCTGAAAGGATATGGCCATTCGGTGATCTTTTTGGCATATTTCCGTATGATATTATCCTCGCTGAAGATGAACAGAGAGCGGTTAACGGTGAGGCAGTTCTGTTTGACTGGTATGGGGTTGTAAATGGCCATGGTCCGGGCTCTCTGGGCCATCGTCTGCTTGTACATCCTCTGGCCCCCCGGAGGCCCCGGTGGCCGGCTGGCCCCTCTGGCCGGGCCCGCGGGACAGCCGCCCCCGAAGCCTCTGGACAGTTCGTCTTCAAAGCGAGCCATTCTAAGGTAGAGCTGATCCTGCTGGGGAAACCAAAACTGACAGCAGAAAAGAAATGAAGAAGCATCACAACACACACTGTCGTCCCGTCCTCCAGGTCCTTTAGGTGCGTGTTTCGTCCGCGGAGAAAAGAGTCGAACATTCACAACAAACCAAGAGGAGGGAGTCCGTGTTTGTCCTCAGCATCAGTGGGTGTCCTCCTCCTCTGTGCGTGCGCCCATGCCTGGACTCTCCCCGACATGAAATTGTTGCGTAAAGTTTAGATTTTCAGATTCCATGATGCATCATTTTTCTTGGGTGTTCCTCCTCCTCCTCCTCCTCTTCTTCCTCCTCCTCCTGCTCCTCCGGGGAGCTGAAATCTACTGGCGTCAACGCTACAAGTCCATGCTACAAAAACAAAAAACAAAAAACAAAAAAAAAAACAGAAAACAAAAACACCGACAGACACCAGACACTTTCACACACACAAAAGACTGCAGGAAAAATAAAAATAAAATGAATAAAAATACATAAAAATCACAGCGACGATTCGCAACGCGTCCGCAAACCTCAGTGTTCACCTCCTTCCAAAAAAAAAAAAAAACAAAAAAAAAACCCAATAATAATAAATTATAAAAAAATTTTTAAAAAAAAATGTAAAAAGAAATAAAAGACCAGAGCCAGGTTCCGGACTCAGCGGCTCCTCCTCGGACCGGTTCGGCCGCTGTTGACGGGCTGAGGAGCGCGAATCCCGGCAGAGCAGCTTGTTTCCATGAACTCGGCGTTAACGTGAATGTAGGAACATCACTTTGTCCGCGGCTCCTCATCCACGAGCCCCCACGTGACCGAGGAGACGCCAGCCAGTGGCTCCACCTGGACCAGCCCTGTTTCCATAGCAACAGGGAGGAGAGCGCGCCTCACCAGAGTGAAGTTAACCGGGGTGATACAGAGACCTCTGGCAGCAGCTGGAAAATAAGAGCATCCCGCACTCAAAAGGGTATATTTCCTGTAAAATCCCACAAGTGGAGGAAGTTAAAGCCAGCGGAAAAGCAGACTTTACACACAAAAAAAAAAAAAATAGTAATAATAAATATATATAAATACACTTGGGTTTTCATCTTTTTTTTCTTTAGAAATTATTTGCTTTTGATTAAATGTGCTAAATCTTACACACTTTAATAAAATGTAACTATTTATTATTGTTTTTTTTATTATTACTATTATTATTATTATTATTATTATTATTATGTTTTCCTCTGGGTTTGTCTGTTTATTCGTCTGTCTGTCTGTTAGCAAGAGAACTCAAAAAGTTATGGAAGGATTTTGACGAAATTCAGGAAATGTTGATACTGGCACAAGGGACAAATGATAACATTTTGATGGGGTTGGGGGGCTGATCTGCCTTGTCGGAGGTCTGCGCTCTCCAAGTGCTTTTCTAGTTCTTATAAATTAAATTAAAAGGCTAAAATTAAACTTTCCTTCAGACACATAAAAAAAAAAAAAAAAATGATTGGCAATATGTTCATTAAAATGAACTCTACAATTAACTGGAGGAATCTAAAATCAGCAGAAAAAGACTTTACAACAATAATAATAATAATGATAATAATAATAATAAAACATGACAGATGTTTGGTTTTTTTTCTTTTTAGAAATGTGCTAAATCTTACACACTTTACTAAAATTGAACCATTAATTATTATTATTATAAATGAAAAAAGTTTAACATCAAACTTTCCTTCAGACACAACAAAAAATACAGGAAATATGTGCATCCAAATTAATTCTACAATTAACTCTAACCCTTTTTACAAGTGATCTACCGCAGAGATTAAAATGTATTAAATCTTAAAAAAACCAGCTTCTATAAACTAAATTGGTCGTGTTTAGTGTGACCTCCCTTTGCACTTAAACACCTTTTACCCTTTTGCTCGGACAATATTAGATTCTTTGCATTAATTTTCTGTTTTATACCAGGTTTCATTCAACACACGTCAGATGTTTCTGAGTGTTTGTGCTGCTTCTTGTCTTGGGGTCAAAGGTCACATTAATAGCAACTTTAACCTTTACAACACCTTTCAGTTTTTTGCGTGTCTTTTAAGGCTGTCGTACATACAGTGATATACATGTGATATTTGAGTTTTTCATTTTTAATACATTTGCAAAAAAAAAAACAGTTTTCATTTTGTCATTATGGGATATTGTGTGTAGATTGAGGAAAAAATTGAATTGAATGCTTTTTGGAATAAGGCTGTAACATAACGAAATGTGGGGGTTGAACGCTTTCCGGATGCACTGTATTTCCATGTATCTGAAGAAAAGAGAATGAGAAATAAATATGCTAATTTTAACCCTGAAAAACACAGATAAACGTGGAGTAAGACTTTTGCACTTTATAAACTTATCTGCCGAGTAATTGATGCAGATATGTTTGACCGTTTTCATAAATTTAGTTAATATTCTTTTTCAGACACGTGTACAAGATCGGTTCATTATATGTGAATTATTAACCTGAAAAACACAATATTAAAATGATGGGCATTGACTCGCATTGTAAGTTTAGATGCGGAGAAAAAAAAACAGCGACTTTCTTTAGTGTTCACAGTCATTTTTAGTTTTAATTTCAGTTCAATGATCCATTCTCAGACAAAAAAAAAAAGTCCAATCTAGACTTAAAAGAACCAGATGAAACACGGGGTTCTTCTAAATCACAGACTGATAGAGAAACAGAATAAACGCAGGAGAAGAGGAGGTTTGGAACATTTCTCCGGACCTTTGAGGGTAAAATATTTAGATCCCAGTCAGACGTGTGGCGCGGAATACAGCGAAAATGAAAGAAACACTGGGAGGAAACAACATTTCTTAAAAAGAGTTTAATCATTTATTTGACACGTAGAAAAAAAAGCACATTCATAAAAGAGATTAAACTACCAACAACATGACTCACAAACATGATTCTCTAGATTATTAAACACACAGTATTAAAACACGTTGTGGTATTTCTAAACCTGATAGTTTGCCGTTTTCACCCCTCAGGTAGTGTTTCATGCTGCAGTGCCCTTAAGTAACCTGATTACGTGTATTAATAATAAGTTAGATCCCAGGTTTTAACAGTGTCTATGGTAACATTATTGCTCTAAAACTGGAAATGACAGTGTTGCGCTGTTAGTCTCCTGCGATTGTGGTTCTGTGATGCTTCTGCGTTTCCCGACACACAGGTAGAAACGGCAGTGAGGTTTCTATCTGCCGGTGGACGCGTGGCGACACTTGACAGATCCACACTGGCAGGTGAAATACTTGCTCTTCACCCTCCAGTAGTGATCGCCGTAGTCGAACCTGTCAGGACGACAAAGCGGGCCTTCAGTCAGTTACGCTGGTTTTCTTTTAATAATAATAATAATAACAATAATAATAACTAGAAAAGCACTCGGAGAGCGCAGACCCCCCCACCACCACCAAAATGTATTTATTTTTTATTCTCTTTTTATTGTAAGAATTTAGATTTTTACAAACATTGAAAAAATTGACAGATACACAAACTATATACATCTAGAGTGGGTGTAGAAAAAAGAAAACAAAAAACCAACAATTACAAATATACACACACACACACAACATTTACAGCAGATCATCATTATCTATGCATATAGGGTTACAGAGTAGAGACAATATATAAATAAAAATAAATAAAAGTACAAAAGCTTATTTCCTTCGGAGGACTTTGGATTCATATTCATTCAGTCATCTCAGTAAAATCGGGTCTCAAAGGCTTCACATATTTCACCCATCCCTTCCAGTGTTGCACAAAAACATCTTCAAATTGACAGTAAAGGTTCTTCTTTCCATCCTATAAATTCCCATGGTTATGTCTGTCCAATTATTTGTCGGTTCTTCTTGTGTCATCCATCGTTTAGTTACTGCTTTTTTTCCTGCAGCTAGTACCGTCATTTCCGGTCCATAAGCCGCTACTTTTTTCACACGCTGTGAACCCGCGGCTCAAACAATGACGCGGCTAATTTATGT
>JAPQRP010000030.1:1882945-1895841 GCA_037367295.1 Apogon hyalosoma | reverse complement strand
TATTGTTTATTGGGGATCCCCATTAGCTTCCACCATAGTGGTTGCTAGTCTTCCTGGGGTCCCAGTTAAAAAGACATAAAAAATTGATACATCATTCGCAGTAAATACAGTGACAATGCAGTAGAATAAATAACAGTTAACACATCCAATAAGTACAACTTTCACATATGGTACACCAAAGATTTTAGTGTTCTTTTAAATGCACATTAATTAGGTGAGTCCCTCAGCCTTTTTGGCAAATTATTCCAGAGTTGCGATGACCTGAATAAAACAGACTTTTGCAGGAAAACATTGTCTGAATCCAGTTCGTCTGGGAAGTAACCAAGATACAATACTGTAAAGGAGCAACTGCTGTTACAGCCCAGTGTTTTCCACATTACATATTGGGATGTTTTTAACCCACAGTTTGACCTGTGGTTTTTTTTTTGTTTTGTTTTGTTTTGAAATGTACAGACAGATTAGAAACAGCCAAATGAACAATTAAAATAGAGTAGAGTAGAATAGAATAGCCTTTATTGTCATTGTGTGTACAGTGAAATTAGGAAAATTAATATCATCAGATACTTATGGACTCCATAAGTATCTAATGATGATTTACAGCAACTTTTGCATTACTCACTTGCACACTTGTCAATATCACTTACTGCACTTACTATTTATGTCATTTAGTCACTCTAACAAATTTCTTATATTTTTATCTTTTCTTTATTTTTCTATTGTATTTGATGTTTATTGTCTTGTGCTGCTGTACATTTCAGTGTCTCCCTCAGGGGATCAATAAAGCTTATCTTATCTTATCTTATCTTATCTTTATGAGACTCAACATACTCTCAGTTTCCTTGTGCATACTGACCTCCTTTTCTCTGTTTTTGACCACAGGTACAGCCCAACAATTACTGCACTTTCTACGATGACCAAAGGCAGAACTGGTCCCTGATGTTTGACTCAGAGAAAGCCTCATGTGATTTCTGCAAAGAGGTAAAAAAAAAACACAGCTAGCGTACTGGTTGCTCATCCAATAAAATGAACGACTAAGTAAATAGACCAAGTGTCGAAAAGTCCAGAAGTAACAGAGCTGATGAGTTACACGTCTTTATCATTGTGACCTGGACTGGATTCAGGCTTTAAAAAAATGTATGACTTGTGTTGTTCAGTAGATACGTACTTTTGCCGTTTATGTGCTTCAGGTATGTTTAGCCAAAGCAAACAGCTCCACCTCCTTAGATGCTGTGGTGGTTCAGGAGCTGTTTCTGGGGGAGGGTCAGGGAGTGGAGACTGGAGACTCTCTGGAGGTGGTGTACACAGGCTGGCTCCTGCAGAACCACACCATTGGACAGGTTACACACACTTTATTTCAGCAGCTTTTGTCAATTTAGTTGTGAAAATTGCACGTAACCCATTAAACTACATCTTGGTTTTTGTTTCAGATGTTTGATTCTAATCAGAACAAAGACAAGTTACTACGACTGAAAATCGGAGCTGGAAAAGTCATTAAAGTAAGTCAGCTACGCGGTACTATATAGTATCTGCTAATCGAAAATCAAGCAATAACGTGGTAAATCTTCATTATAATAGTTCTGTGTAGTTTAAAGTTGTCAAACTCTTAACAGCAGGACAAGTCATGTCCCGAACACACTTAGGACTACCAAAAACCACCAACAAATCAATGCTATGTATCCACAGACTATATCACTGAATAAAGTATAAAGCTCACTGTTTACACACTTCTGTATTATGGTATCAGTACAGAGGAAGTGGAAGTGCTTAGACTATGTGTGGTATAAGTGTAGCTTCACCACAGTGAAGGGAAATTTTGATGTACACTGGAAAAAATCCAAATCTTACCAAGTGTATTTTTCTCATTTCTAGTCCAAATATCTCATCACACCTCAAATAAGGCATAATCACCTAAAGAGTAACTTTTCAGTGAGATATAAGAACTTATTTTTAGATAATACATCTTGAAAATCTTATTTCAAGAAATCTTACCAAGATCATTTTCACTTGTTCCAGTGGCAGATTTTTATTTTTTTTTGCTAAATTCAAGATTTTTTTTGTTTAATTCAAGCAAAAAAAAATCTACCAAATGGAACAAGTGAAAATGATCTTGGTAAGATTTCTTGAATTAAGATTTTCAAGATGTATTATCTAAAAATAAGTTCTTATATCTCACTGAAAAGTTACTCTAGGTGATTATGTCTTATTTTACGTGTGATGAGATATTTTGGACTAGAAACGAGAAAAATACACTTGGTAAGATTTCGATTTTTTCCAGTGTACTGTAATGAATATAAAACTTTTAAAATAAATGTATTATGAAAATTAATTGTATGTTATGAACTACTCTAACCATCATCCTCTGTTACCAGGGCTGGGAGGAAGGGATGCTGGGGATGAAGAAGGCAGGCCGCCGTCTCATTGTCATCCCACCGAGCCTCGCTTACGGATCCAAAGGAGTTCCCAACCGAGTCCCACCGAACAGCACTCTTATATTTGAAGCAGAGCTTCGACGGGTAACGTCATGTTTAAATTACCTCTTCAGTCTACTTTTACTATTTGTCTTTTCAACTCTGTCTTTCTGTCTGTCTATCTGTCTAAGTTGCAAGGTTGCACGGTTAAAACACAAATAACAGACACATTTAACAATAAATAGGTGCTAAAAAAATGCATTTACGAGCAGATTAAGAAACAGAAGTGCAAGTTATGGATTCGGCCTCAAGAACTCTCCATTTGAGCTTAACCTCAACCCACTTCCACCCTGCTCAAAATTGTTGAAAGTTTGGTAGTTTTGAGCAGGGTGGAAGTTGTTTAAGCGATTTATGAAAAAAAAAAAAAAAAAAGCAAAAAATAAATAAAACCCCGTTGCTGTATGGTGATTTTATAGCAGTTTTTTTTGTGCATGTACATTTTTGCCACGAAGGTAACCAGAGGGTGAAAAATGCATCATGGGAACATAAATCACATGTAAGCATAAAAGATACTGGATTTCAAAAATATAACCAAAAAGAAAAGTTCTTGCCAAATGTATGCCAAAAGCTGCAAGAAAAATTTACAAAAACACTTGAGGAGGACCAAAGGACTAAAATCCCTCAATGTAATTTAATTCAGTTAGTTAATTTGTTATTTATTTATTCCTGCTTTTACTGAGCTCTAGGGCTGATGAAAACTATTATGACCTCCTTTAACCTAGCCGTTTAGCTGTCAGGGGTTAAGTTTTGTTTTTGCACAGTGGAGTTTCTTTTCTGAGCTACTCTTTATGTGCACTAGGTGAAGTTTTCCAAGGACAGTGGGTCTGATCGGGCCAGCACCAGAGGCTCTGCTGCTCCCTCTCCAGCTCCTTCACCAGCGCCCAGTGTGGAGAGTCTGGCCCCGGAGCCCTCAGCACAGACCCCAGCCTCAGGTCCAGGCAGACCAGGGTGAGACCCCCGGCCTTAGGAAATAGTTAACGGCATTATCCTTGACTCCTTAGTCCCATAAGCTGATTAGTGTGTGACCTGTTCTTCCAGGGAGCCACCACTACGTGCAAAGTCAAACTCCCTCAGTGAGCAGCTGGCGGTAAATGGCCTCCGTTATTCGATTAATGAAACTTTATGGTTTTAATTCTGTTCACTTATTTTTGCAACTGTGCTTTTTTTTTAACTGTAGAATCCAGATGCCACAAAAGCCAAGCTGATCTCTCGCATGGCAAAGATGGGACAGCCTATGTTACCATTTTTGGCAGGGGTGACCAGCCAACCGGAATCTAGCGACTCTGAGCTGGAGGTGAGAAGAAAGAACCAGCTGAAAAACATGTTCAGTCTTTTATCTATATTTTGTTTATCATCTGAAATCTCCTGTCACGATATAGCTCCTTCCTCTGTGTTTTTCTATCATTTAAGACCTATGAAAAGCACATCACATCATGGCTCATACTGACTCGGACTCACACACACCATCCTACTGCCACAAATACTCACCACGTCACCAAATGGGGATTAATCCACCACTGAAAATAGTCCCGGACAAATGCACTATTTCCACCAGTCACACAAACTGCAGTTCAGCAGTTTGAGGAAATGTGTTAAAAATGAAGCTATGTATCTATGAGATTTACCATGAAAATACACTGGGTCTTTTTTGGTTCCGTATGAAAATTACAACATTTTGGAAAAATTTTGGAATAAAAATAGAACTGATTTTGGGTTTTAAATTACAGCAACCCACTTTACCACTTTTGTTAGGAGATCTCCCTGATGATTTGACAATAAACAATAGATACCTTCTAAAAATCTTTGGTGCTGCAGCAAAAAAAAAAAACAGAAAAAAACAAAACAATCACTCGTAAATGGCTTCAACTTGATCCACCAGTGCTGGAGGACTGGTTGAAAGTTGTTGAAGTTCACAAAATGGAGCGATTAACATTTATGCTGAGGCTGCAAGCTGAAGGTGGGGCAAATGGATTAGTTTCTTTAAAAACAATTAATGGGTGGTTTGAGTCGTAGTCCTGTGAAATGCTATATAAACTGTTGCTCTAAAAATACAATTAATTGGGTAACTTGATTGCTATTTCATAACTGTAACCTAAATTATAATTTCTTTTAGATTGTGACTGTTATCTGTTGCCAGTTGTTGTTTGTTATGTTTTGTATGACAGTGATAAATAACAAAAAAAAAAAAATTAAGTGTCAAAAAAAAAGAAAATACTGTAGGTCTGTTCATAGGATTTATCCATGGTAAGAAAACATAAAAATATAGAAAAATGTGAGCCTTATCGACTGATGTCCGAGTCAAAATAGTGTTTCAGATGCCCTTAATTTAGCGTTTTACAAAATGTCAAATAAAACCAATCGCATTAACAAGACAGATAAAATCCGTCTGACCCCCATTTAACAGTATATAAACAATGAAGATGTATTAAGTAACATACTTTAAGTTTTTGTTCAGCCTTACATAATGACGCTTACACAGCTTATATTGATAAAAATGAGAAAGTTGTACCAGTTAAATCTGCATTTTATTTGTGTGCAGATTTCAGTTAAGAGGTTGTTTTTACTTCCACTGATGGTGAAATGGCTTTTGTGGCTGAAGTAAGAGTCAAGTGTAAGAACCGCTTGAGAAATTTCCGTGCTCGGGGTTTTGTGACTGTGACATTTACAAGAGGATGACCTACATTAGAGATATATCTGCAGTTAAAGACTCAGCAAGTATGTTTTAATCACAAGATCTAGAGCTTTTGGATTTTGACCCATAATAAAACCTATATTTATCCACTGCAGTCATGTGGACCATTCTTTATTGCATCTGAATTCGTGAGCCCCTAAATCAGGGGTGTCAAACATGCGGCCCCTGGGCCAAAATCAGCCCGCCAAAGGGTCCAGTCTGGCCCGTGAGCTGAATTTCACTGGAGATATTAGCAATCAAAGATGTCAAAGTCATTTTAGTTCAGGGGCCACATACAGAACAATTTAATCTCAAGTGGGTCAGACCAGTAAAATAATAGAATAATGACAACAAATCAAATTATATTTGGTTTAATGTGAAAAATTAGCAAACTATACTTTAGCAATAAAATGTGAATTACCTCAACAACCATGTACAACCTGAAATGTCTTAAGAAAAATAAATGCAATTTTAACAATATTCTGCCGGTTACTAAATGTTTTGTGTATGTTTAGATCCACTGTGATATGTACGTTGTAATGCACTTGCATAAATGATACAGTGAGGCAGAATATTGTTAAAATTGCAATTTTTTTTTTCTTGATAAATCTTAGGTTGTTTATATTTGTTTATTTTCATTGTATAATTTAACTTTTTTTACTCTGAAACAAAGTGAAAAAGTTGGCGTTGTCATTATTTATGGGTTATTTTATTAGTGTTTTACTGGTCCGACCTACTTGAGATACCATTGACTGAATGCGAGCCCTGAACTAAATGTTATAGAAGTGCAATCTAGACGTAGTAAAGCTGCCTGTATGTTACCTGGCCTGGAACTGTGAATACATTTTATTTGTTTATATTGTGATTGACCTGTTTGTTTGCTTGTTTGTTTGTTTGTTTATTTATTTTCTTTCCTTAAATGTACCAGATTGCACAGTCTTGTCTGTCTTATGTGTGTTTTGTTTGTATTGCCTTTTTTTTCCTATGGGTTCTATTTGTTTATCATGTCCGACGTCAATGTTTGATTCATGAACAGATCCCTTGAAATTATGAGTGTTATATTTGTTAAATATTGAAAAGTTCTATAAATGTTGAAAAGCTCTATCAATAAAGTTAAAAAAAAAAGCTGCCCAAATGCCTCCGTTAAAGATTTTCTGTCCCTTTGGCTTCGTCTCCAGGACACCAGCAGCAGCAGACTGAAGGATCATCCTGCTGCTCCGTCTCCAGTGCAGATCACTGCTGCTGCTGCTCCAGGCTCTGCTCACGGTGAGCTCCTTTCACCTGTTCACGTGTTAATTGTGTCTTAATGCTGTAGAAACCTGACCCATCAAACACATCCTGTTGTTACTGCAGTGCATCCTCATCCTCACACCACGCCTGCACCGTCTGCCTTACTTCCTGTTATGACCACCGTTACTTCACAGCATGGTTTGCCAGGAAACACTCATGCCTTTCAGGTTAGATTTCACCACATATCGAAATGAACTGTCACCAGTAATCACACGTAAGAAAATGGAGAGTGGGATTGTTTCTCTAAATGACAATTTTCTGCTGTTTCGTAGCCTTATTCCTACACACAGACCTCTGCCACTCCATCTCAGCTGCAGCCTGTGGGCCAGGTCTTCCCTGCACAAACTGTCCCATACGTAGGTAAGACTGTCCACTTCAGTTTGAACTTATTCTACTCAGTGTTGAACAGAGCGGAAAGTAAGAAATGCTATCTGAGACAGAAATGACATTAATTTGCCTCCTCATTAAGAGTGTCATAACTATGCCATTAACACAGCATCCTTAGATGTTCATAGTCCTGCAAATGTTCCAAACTGGGAAACTGTGATTTAGTTTCTCGTTATGTTGTTTCTTCAGGCTCCAGTGATGTGACTTCTTTCTTAATGACCGAGGCCCGGCAGCATAACACAGAGATCCGGTTAGCTGTTGGAAAAGTAGGGGATAAGGTGGATCAGCTGGCCTCAAAGGTATAAACTGTGTCAAGTAATGATTTTAAAGATTAGGATTCAGAAATGAACTCCAACTCCAACAGATGTGGTATTTTACCACTTCACAGACAGTTAGCTGCCTGTATAAACTATTGTGACAAAGGTTAATGAATTATACTTATAAACATTTAGAAAATAATAGCATAGATGCTCTGTAGTCTGAACTGGACAACATACGTTATAACTTCTCAGCTGCAGCGCTTTTTAGATCTAGCATTTCCATTCTTACAGTTCAGAAAAAAGAAAAACCCCAAACATACAAATCACTGTATGACAGCGTGCTGTTTAATAAAATGGCATCCACCATTGCAGATTTGGTGTTGAAGAAATGTAAATTCAGTATAAAATTAGTTCCTTTACTCTATGAGCTCACTCTGATATGGTGGACAGTGGCAGTGGTGGTGTTAACTTCTTTTGCTTCGTTTTTTTACACTTTTATTCATGATAATGATGAAAACAATTGGCTAGAGCTCCTCTTAAAGTTAATGTTTTGAATGTTCTACCCCTGAAATGCAACAAATGCACCTTTATCTGTGATTCCTCTGTCTTCCTTTTTAACTTTAACAGATTGATGATCTGCAGAAGCAGGGAAGTCTTTCCATGAGTGTGCCTAATATGTCGATGGAAACCTCCATGATTATGCACAACATCCAGAGAATTGTCCAGGTACAAACTGTGAATAGCACTCAGAGTAGAATAGCTGTTTTTTTTTTTATCTTTCCATTTTTCTGAGACTGTTTGTGAATATTCTCAACAATAATTTTGTTTTTAGGAAAATGAATGTTTGAAGAAAGAAGTCTTTGAAAAAAGCTCCCGTATTGAGGAGCAGAACCGAAAGATTGGAGACCTTATTAACCAGAACCAGAGGTGAGAGAGGGGAACTGAGACCTGAAAATCATACACTGGCTCCATTTTCACTTGAGTCACATGGGGAAAAGTTGTCTCATGATTAATACCATACTGTACTGTAAAGCTCTTATGTTTAAACGCATTTTGTGACTTTGTGCAGGATTTTCTCTTTCAGGTCTGTTGGAAATAATCTTTATAATCCTGTCACGAAGCAAACTGAATGTAGGTCTTAAAAGATCCAGTTTCACTGCAGAAGACATTCATCTTTTTGGCTCAAAAAATTATTGACCATAAATATTTGTTTCTATGATATAGAGAACAAGATGGTCTGTGTTTGTCTGTTTCTACAGCAGAATTGAAAATCATTCAGTATACTGTTCTTACCACCCAACTACATGTTACTGATGTTTTGTACCATGTTGCAAGTTTTGAACTACAAAGGAGTACAATAACAAATACAAACGCCCTCAAATAAGTCATGAATGTAGGAACAATTCTATTGGAAAATGAGTCTGTTGTACATTTTACTCCCTAATTATTGGGAATATGTTTAATTATGTCCCTTAAGAGATTGTATTGTGTCATTTTGGCAAAAACGTTATAATTCAGCCAGATGACCTTGAAATGACACGAGAGTTGAAGCTCTTGTCATGTATGAGTTGTTGAATATACAGCGTCTGGTGTCAGTACACCTCTAGGAGGCGCTAGAAAGGGTATTATCTTAAATATTGATATTTATAATTCTTATGATTATTATTATTAGTAGTTCTGCTATTATTAAACTATATATACATATTATAATATTACATAAGTACTTTTTTATTATCTATTATTATTACTATTCTATTATTTCTTTCCACTTGTACTTTGTACTCTGCAATTACCTATTTTTTTAATACTTTTTTTAATAGCTATTATCACTATTTTCTTTCCTTTTTTGTCTTGTAATATTTCTAATATGTATACATCCGTTGTTGTGCTGCTACTGGAACCTGCATTTTCTGAGAGCTCCGCCTAAGGGATCAATAACATTCAATCTAATCTAATCTAATCTGTCTCCCAGTCAGATAATTCTTTAAGTTATATTGGTCACCATATCTGTCCATTATTCAGAACTACAAAAGGGTTTGACATTTTTCTTCTGTAATACTAATGAAATCCTGAAACTGCTACTCCTCCTGTGTTGATTCCAGGTGAAATATCTGCTCAGTGTGAAATTTGTCAGTGGTAGTTGTAAAGTGTTTATGCTGTGTTTGTTCAGGTACATGGAGCAGAGTCACCTGCTGCTCGAACAGAGAAACGACTCCCTCAAATCGTCCAGTGAACAGAACCAGGCCAGACTCCTCCAGGCCGAGCAGGACAAGGTGAGTGTTTGTACCCAGTGGAAATATGTGACTTTTATGAACAGCATTCTTTAGTCACAGGTCCTTTTTTACACAGAAAACCCATAAAACACACCTTATCAAGTTTTTAGACATGGATATTCTGCGTCATTCCCAGTGTGTACAAATCCATTACTGAGATCTCCTGTAAAATCAGCTTTGACCTGTTCAAGATTATATAAATGTACTGTAGATGGGTGACAAATTATAGGAAAACCCTGATAGGAATGGTCTGGTACAGGATGACAAGTGCCCCTTTTGATGCTTTCACCCATGTAGACCATGGATATTAGCATTTTAAAGGCTCAAAGAGGTCTATACCTACCAAACATAAAGAAGCCGACAGGCACGGCAATGTCTGTCCTATATACACATAAAAATAATGCAGATATTCTGATTGATTTACACACCTAAACACTTTAATTCCTGGGCGCTAACTTCAGTTGTGTAAATAAGAAAACATCTGTCATTTTTAACATTTTGATAGTAGGATTATATTTGCTAATATTAGCTTTTTTGCTAAATATTTTTCAGTTTCAGTGTCCTGTGAATAGTTTAGGTGTTGGTTGTTGTGATGTGCTTTTGTGGTTTGTTGACATCAAATATCAGTTTGAGTTTGTTTTTTCTTCCTTTCTTTATTTTCTTGTTTTCTTTTAGGTTGCATTTGCTTCATAAGATTACATGCCATGCAGTATAGACTCCATGTAATGTTTTCTCAGTCGACACTTGTATTTTGGCTGTAGGTATATCTGTATCTGCAGCAGGAACTGAGTCCGATGTGGGAACTTGAAGCCTCCACTGAATATACTGAAAAACAGACTTTGGGCACAAATATCCGATAAAGTTATTATTCAAAGCGGAGTGTTGTGCACTTCAACAAACCTATAAAAGGGGAGACTGATGAGTGGCTGGTTTTCTTTGAATCTGATGCTGATGAGAACTGCTCCGCTCTTTGCTGACTGCTCTCTGTCTGGTTGTTCATACTGCTGTGCTGCTTCGAGGAAATCTAGCATTTACTGCTCTCTCTTCTCAGCATGCACTGCCTCAGGACCTGGGCTTTGGCCAGGTGAGCCCGTTTTCTCTGTCCTGCTGCCAGACTGGGGTCAAATAGTACCTGCAGTGTAGAACATTAGTGTTACAAAAGCAGTAAACTTTGACTAACTCTCAACTAATATTAGCATCAGATCTGAAAATTGGTCCCAATCCTCACAAAACAGAGATGATGATTTGTAATGACTGTTTGACCAAGGCCTGACAGCTGCCACTGGAATCATACTCTTTCAATCATGCTTCATCAACTTTTTGACTAAATTCCTTTTTCTTTTCTCACTTCTTTTGCTGTTTGCGTCAGTCAGCACTCACCCACCATTATTCTCCCACAGGGCCATGCTGCTCTCACCACTAGCACCAATAGCATCTCATCCAGGCTGCCACCATGCTGTTCTGCCTCTATGTGACCAGGGTTTTACTTCATTCTAACCAGTCACTGCTGCGTCTCCTCTCATTAGTCCTTCTGTCCTCCTGCGTCTGTCAGGTTCGTCTAACGGAGGATCTGGCTTCGTCTACGGCTCGTCTATCTCAGCTGCAACTGGAAACTTCTGCTCAGCAGCAGAAAGCTGCGGAGCTGCAGGTTAAACTGAACTCGGCACTTCAAGACAATGAGAACTACTGCCAAAGCATCACCACTCTGCAAACACAACTGGAAGGTTTGTGTGGATGTAAACTTTTGTTGTGTGAAGAGTTCAGTTTAGTCTTTAATCCTTGACATGTCTGTTGTGAGTGTTCTGGATGTTTGCTTTATTTTAGATATCGCTAAAAATTCAATCATTTGCTCAATAGGGAAAATTTCAAAACGTGCTGATAGAAAAGACCTTATGGTTTTCATAGATGTCTGAGCATGCTCAGTGCACCCCCTGCCGCCTGTGTAATGGGGAGCAAATCAGAGCAGTAAGCAAGACCGACTTGCTATAAAAATAGACAGTTTGGGCTCTTTTTTTTTTTCTTAACACCATTTTCCTTGTAGTTTTTGGTTTTTACTGTTGTTTGCAGTGTTGCCATGATTTTCCTTGATTTTTTTTTAACTTCATTTTTCCCAAGTTTTGACCATGTGACTCTTTTTTGGAGTTCAACCAGGTGCCAAAAAGCAACTGGACTGATTTGGAACAAAAAAGAGCCCCAAAACAAAAACTACCGGGCCAAAATTCAAATTGTTGTTGTTCAGTGTGTTACAGTTTATGTTAAAGATCCTAAATCTCTTATTGATGTAAAACTGTTATTCCACTGTGTTTTGACCCTAAAACACACAGTAAAGCAGAACGACTGCCGGATCTTGAAAGTAGAAGGATTCCTGAAGAAAAAGATCACAAGCACATCCTCACAACAGCTTTTATGACATTTCTGCAGCTGCAATTCCAAGCAGCCTGTTACATTTGAATAATGTCTCAGGGGTTAAAGTTCAATTGCTGAATTCTGTTAGGTTGAAGCTGCTCATGTGTGCTTCCAGTTTTCAACATCTTATGTGCGCTAAGCAAAAATCATTCCCGTCTAACACAATAGCCCTACATCAGCAATATAATGCACTTAAACTACGTTATCATAGTGGACCAGACTTAGGCCTCTGTGCTTGTTTTTCGTGCACATATGTGACGCAAAGACTTAATGACAAACTAAAATCTTAGGAATGTCTAATAATCATCAACAACCAATTTAAGCTAACTCAATGTTCAGTGTTGAAGAGCTAAGAGTCTAAACATGTAGTGAAAACAGTGGATGTTCTCCAGTGAATAGAGCTTCAAACTACACCATGTTTATGTGTTTCAGAGCTGAAGGAGGGAGCAGAACGGACCCAGATTCAGTACCGTTCAGAGAAACAGAAACGCAAACAGATGGAGCTGAAAGTCACCAACATGGAGGAAGAAATGCAGGACCTGAGGACTGACAAAGAGAGTCTGGAACGAGTGAGTGCCAGTCGTGTTTATGACACAAAGACTGGAAGTGGAATATAGGAGTCAATATGCAGTGATAAGGATGAAATAATTGGAAGGAAAAATGTAAATTAACTCAACATTGTAGTCTAGGTTGACCTATAATGTAATAAAATGTCCTGTGTTGTAGTATTTCCAAGTAAACAGGTTACATAAAGCATACATCATACATTTACCGACATGAAATCAGTGTCAGATGTTTTCATTAGGCTAACATGACACCATCAGTATCCCTTTGAATCCTTGCATATTTTACGTCTTAGAAATAGAGCATACTTCATCAGTTTTGAAAAAAATTTGCTCCCTAAAAGTTTTTACATTATTTGTAAAACAGTAAATCTGTTAATATCAAGACATTTCATCAAACTATTGGTTAAATCATTACATTATTTTTTGCTAAATGTTTTTCAGTTTCATTGTGAAAGGTATACACTGCAAGAATCTAAATCTTACAAAGTGTATTTTTCACATTTCTAGTCCAAATATCTCATCACACTTAAAATAAGACAGAATCACCTAAAGAGGAACTTTTCAGTGAGATATAA
>JAPQRP010000030.1:1847846-1869436 GCA_037367295.1 Apogon hyalosoma | reverse complement strand
CACCTTTCTGGTGTCATTACTCAGAAATAGGGTTGAAGATGGAGCTGTGGAGTTGAATGAATGACGAATTCAGACCCAAGCAGAGCATTTACAGTTTATGGAGACCACAGGGAAATGTTTTAAAATGCATAATTCAATTTAAAAAAAGCCAAATATCACTCCTTTAAGGTGAAAAACACTCGTTTCATGTTCCAGAATCCAAATGGCTGGAGGCGGTTCAGGATGCATTCAGACACGCGTGGAAGGGCTATAAAGACTTCGCTTGGGGCCATGATGAGCTCCGGCCCATCTCCAAGTCCTACAGCGAGTGGTTCGGCCTGGGCCTGACGCTCATCGATGCCCTGGATACCATGTGGATCCTCGGCCTCAAAGAAGGTACAGGTCATCGTATCCCCAACACCAGCCTCTGTTATGTCTGCAGCTAAATGTGTGTTTTTGTTTGTTTTTTTGTTTTTTATTGTCTTTGTCAGAGTTTGAAGAAGCGAAGGCCTGGGTGGCCACAGAGCTCTCATTTAACAAGAATGTTGACGTCAACTTGTTTGAAAGCACCATCCGGATCCTGGGCGGCCTGCTGAGCACCTACCACCTGACCGGAGACACTCTGTTCCTGGACAAAGCTGTGAGTGAACACACTAAAGCGTGTCCACTATATGGACAAAAGTATTGGGACGCATCATGTCTACAGCTGTAAGATGTCCTGTTCATGCTGATCTGAGATAAAAACGTCAATATTTCCTTAAAGTTTAACGGGAGATTTTTCTTCCTCAGTGAGATGTGAAGGAAGTAGATGGTTAGATGTGGAAGAAAACTATTATTTACAGAGCATGAAAAATATTTTACACATTTAGAGGTAGAACATTTAAAATCATAGTCATGGATTTAAAAAAAAAAAAAAAAAGAAACAAACTCAGTGTTTAGAGAAATTCAGTAAAAACCATCTTTGAGGCATTTTGGAAACAAAGATAATTTAAACCAAACTAACCAATG
Source organism: Apogon hyalosoma (assembly GCA_037367295.1). Taxonomy (NCBI): domain Eukaryota; kingdom Metazoa; phylum Chordata; class Actinopteri; order Kurtiformes; family Apogonidae; genus Apogon; species Apogon hyalosoma. The sequence continues at coordinate 1,868,449 of JAPQRP010000030.1, read as the reverse complement.
CAATGATATTTATCCCAATATAAAACTATATTATGACATTTGTCTTTATTGGTTTTTTTTTTTTTGGTATCCCAGACCCCTGTTCGAAAAGAAACACCTGAATTCAACATGTCCACATACTTTTGTCCATATAGTCTATTTGAGTTCGATCACATCCATCACCATCCAGCAGGTTTGTGTTGTTTACGCTGCCGAATCCTGACACTGACTCATAGATGCTCACACCTTCAGACGTAGTGACACATTGAAAACATCAACACTTCTTGTAGCTATTTCTATTTTTATCTCTGTATCTAGATGGTTTTTTTTTTTGTTTGTTTGTTTTTTACTATGACTATAAGCATCATATTGAACAGTTCTAAGGCTGCATCCATATTCCCTTAAGTTCCTCCATGTTTCCCTTCTTTACATCGTCTTGTCACATCTCAGTCTGTGCTACGCTATATGGACAAAAGTATGTGGACACGTTGAAGTCAAGTGTTTCTTTTCTAACAGGGGTCTGGGATACAAAACAGTAATGACTGATGAAATAATATAGTTTTATATTGGAATAAATATCATTGCATTGGTTAGTTTGGTTTAAATTGTTATCTTTGTTTCCAAAATGCCTCAGAGATGGTTTTTATTTAATTTATCTCAACATTGATCATTGTTTTTTAAAATGTTCTACCTCTAAATTTCTCAAATATTTTTCATGCTCTGACTGTAAATAATAATTTTCTACCGCAACTAACCATCTACTTTCTTCACATCTCACTTAGAAAGACAAATCTCCCATTAAACTTTGAGAAAATAGTGATGTTAATAAACTATATAAACAAAAATATTGGGACACATCATGTCTACAGCTGTAATAAGCTGGTTTGAGATAAAAACATCAATATTTCCATTCCTGTTTAGAAAAGAAACACCTGAATTCAACGTGTCCACATACTTTTGTCCATATGGTGTATGTATCTAGACTTGTTTTTACTATAAATATAAGCATCATAAGAGCAGTTCTTAGGCTACATCCATATTCCCTCCATGTTTCCCTTCTTTCCATTTTCTCGTAGCATCTCGGTTTGTGCTGTAAAAGACTAAACCTGAGCATCTGTTTCTGTCCTTTCCTTGTTCTTCTATCGTCTCACCAACGTCAGTGTCTGATTTCGACTTCACAGCTGATCGTCTTGCAGTCAGCTGGACTTGTGTGGCTTTGAGTTTGGATCGGTGCACACAAACACTGTCTGATAAATTAATGAGAACACCCACAGCAGTGTGTGGTCTTTCAGTTCCCTATGAGGCCGCATGTTTAGACAGTAGAACAAACATCTGCACATGCAGGGTTTTCCACACTGTCATAAGGCTTAGGAGCAGAATTCAATGCCATTTTGTGCGACGGCTTCACGAAGAGTTTTAAGACAATGTGTGTGTCCGGTGACACAATCTGCATTTTACGTCATTCAAATTACCGTAACGCCTGAACCGTTTTCGCTGTTGACAAGATTCAAATGTCATCCGAAAGCTGAGATTCTGAGCTTTTGGTTGGTTTTCTGGTTTGTTTTCTGTTTTGTATCAATCATTGCTAGATGTATTGTAGCTGTAAATGTTATATAAATGTACGTATATGTATATATGTATTGGCGCGTTGTCCCGTTGGGAACCCTGGGTTCTAGATGTGGTAGTTTTTATGCTGGGGAGAGCTGACTTTTGGGAAAAATTTCACTGGCATTTTCAGTTGAATAACCTCTCAGCTGGCATGTCTGTTTCTACACATGAAATTTGACACCATGGCAGTGTGGCCCTATTGTTCATCTGTTGCTAGGTAACCCACTTCAATGATGATTCTATGATTCTGGGCATAGTTTCGTGATTGTAAGGCGATTGGTTTTCGATATTACTCATATCTCCCGAAATATTGGTCCTATCAACTTGCCGTTTTCACTAGTCTGTTCCTTGACCAAAAAAATGTAAGTATGCCAAACTGCAGCAGTCAGCTCTGTACGGATTTAGTGTGATGCCCGAGACACACAGACAAACAGAGTCCACTTCCCTTTTATAATATAGATGTAAATCTATATGCTGAGAGCCAGCCAGGGCAGAAGGAGATGCACTGTCTATCAAAGAAGCAGATGATGGATGTTTCCGTCAGTGAAATGAGGGGCTGTGTCTACAACTAGACAGAAAGAGAACACAGACTATCAGACAGGATCAAAATGACCAGAAACAATGAAAAATAAGAAAAACATGGACGCAGGGTGGTCTAGACAAACTCAAATGTAAAATAGTTGAAAGTTTATTTCTATAATCACATAAAAACTTTGTTCTGAACATTTAGAGTTGTTTTTCATAATGAGTATGATTAAAAAATGCAAGTCTGTTTTTTTTATTTTTGCTATAACCCACTGTTTTAAGCATTTAGTACATATAATAATGGTGATTAATGGACAGATATTGAAAGCTAAGTTCTTCCTGAAAAAAGGTGAAAAAGAATGGGCAAAAAAGACATTTTCTGACACTTTTATTGCAAAAACAACATTGAGAAATCTAGGTGGCCTGTCAGAACGGTAGTCCTTATGGGATTAATCTGAACCAAATGATGGTAAATTGTCAGATGTTATACTTGCAGTTGAGCTTTTTGGATGTTTCGGAGGCTTGTGGATGCTCAAGTGAGATCAGTTATGCAATAATGTCATTCTTTAATGGAGATTTTTTTGTTTGTTTGTTTTTGTTTTGTTTGGAAAAGGATTTGAAGACCCCGCAGCCCTGCGTCCTCGTTTTCCACAAAACTAAAACACCAGAACACTAAGCCCTCTGAAAACCCAAACTACAACGCACTGCATTCTGTATTTACACTGTGCACAGATCAGCCACTTAACAGTATGTACAATAGAATAAAAATGACTGGCCCTGGCAGTAATGCACAAATAAACCACCTGAACACCAGCACAGGTCTCGGCCTCGCTGACTGTTCATGGATTCACTGGTGGCAGTTATGTGTCGTTCTATTCATAGTTGTTTTGTTAATGTCATAAATAGTGTGATGAAGAAGAGCTGATGGAATTGAGATCAGTTATGTTATATTCAAATGGATGATATTCCTTTGCTTCTCTACAGTAAATCAGGGAATAAATGGTAATGAAAACAAAAGAAATGGAAAAGAAAAAAACACTTCAGTATCAGTTTCATAATTTTATCAATCTGTACCAGTATCGGTCTCAAGTTTCATAATCGGTGCATCCGTAGCCACTGGGGACGATGTGTTTGGAGCAGCTGGTTATATAAAAACCCTTTAGAGAAATGTGAGAAGTAGACCTTTGTTTGGTCTGGAGTAACCACATCCTGATTCCAGTTCCTGTAGGATCAATGCAGATGCTACAATAACCCCAGGTTTCATTAGGCTGAAGAGTCTACGGGGCCGACGGACTGTAACCTGTTCACCACGGTTAGAAAACACTCAAGGAATCACCACTGTCAAAGTGTGGATTTATTCCACCAGTGCACAGAATCTCATACAACTCAAGCACATCAACATTTATTCATTTATTTGCTGTCTTTTTTTTTTTTTTTTTTAAATGAATCTCTTAAACAACTTCAGACCTACTCATGCATCAGCCTACAATAAGGAAAATAGTAGAAACTGGTGGAATACAATAAAAATATCCAATATCACTAGTTTTGAAATGAAATGTTGACATCAGAAAGCGTCTGGTTATATAGTATAATGGCTAGAGTAAAAACTTTGGTTATAATGGAAGTCGGTGGGACTTTTTATATATATGTTTTTTTCAGTTATCTTTATTAAATTTTATTACTGTTTGACAACAAATGGCTGAGCGCAACATCTGGTCTATATGAAAATAAAAATATGAAGCTGTTGGAAGATAAACAGACTAAGAAAAAAAGTAGACTAATCCAAGATAAAGCAAATAGTACATAGTATAGACTAATGGTGAGGATCAGACAATCAAGCAGTGACAGGTGAGATCAGTAGTGATCGGACTGAACAGGCACCAAAGATTTTCAGTCATTAATGAGGTATGAAACCACAGAAGTGACTGATGACTTAGTGAAACAAAGATAAGGAGTCCAAATTCTCATTAACTGTCCCTTTGAGGAATGAAGTAAACAGATGAGATATTCCACAGGAACGCATTCCAGAAGGATTTTATGGCACAAAGGGACATTTTTGTCCACAAGGGTAACAACAAGGAGTATCTGACACGACAGGAAAATACCAACGCAATCAAATCAGTTCTGTTGCTAATCTTTGATATAGCCAAGACTCTAATCACCACCGACGTTCCATCCCACCATTATTTATTATAATGGAAAATATTAAATTTTTTACATGTTTGTTTTTTGTAATGAATTATTTAGAATTCAGATCATTAAACTGGCATTTAAAGGGTTACAATCCTGAAAATTGTTGAATGTTTGGGTATTGAGCAGGACAGAAGTTGTTTGAGAGATTTATAAAAAAAAAAAAGAAAATGAATAAAAATAGATAAATAAATATGGCTGTATGATGATTCTACAGAAGTTGTTGTGCATGCACGAAGATAACCAGAATGTAGTCAATTTAAGGAGGGCACAAAGGTTAAGCACAATATATGTTAAAACCAAAATATGTCATGGTCTGATGAGCAACAGACAAGGTATTTCCAAACTGAAGGTGGAGTGTCCTTGGTTCTTCTGGGTGTAGGTGGAATGTTGGATACTGATAACCAAACACTTGTTTGTTGTTACCTCTGGCCTTCAGACTTCTGTGGGAAAAATGTTATCAAGGATACATTTGTGAAACGTTCAGTTCACTCAGTATTTTTCCACCGTGTTGATATTAACCCATAAAGACCCAGTTCTACTTTTGTTTCAGTTCACAAATTAATATTTTTCTCTATTTAACCTTTAAGTGATTTATCACCATTTATCATACTACTATCCTCTGTATTTTTTTTTTTTTCCAGTGAAAATCAGGTCTTTTTCTATATTTATTTTACCGCTCATGTACTTTCATCATTATGCTAAGATTACATTTGAGGGTTATCGTACCAGAAACAGAGAAAACTGAAGAAAAAGTGACTTTTTTTGAAAAATCTCTCATTAACTGAACATAAACCCAGTGTGTCCATCCACTGTCACTGATCCAACTCCATGGGTTTTACTGGTGAATCAGTGTTGTAGAAGAGGACGGTGTTTCCACGGTAACTACGGAGCCTCTGATCATCCAAATGGGTCATATCTGATGACCATGAAAAGATGAAGAACTGTATTTTACACCATTTATTTACATGGATTGATAGGATTAATGGGTCTAAGGTTTTTAAACATTTTAGATCAGCAGATGCTTTTGGCCTCTGGCGTATGTTTGGGTCTTTAGGGGTTAAACCTCACTCTTGCCGTCACCTGTGTGTTCCAGATGTAAATGTCTGTGTTGATCTGTTGTCCTGTGCAGAAAGACATCGGCTCCAGGCTGATGCCCGCCTTCAACACCCCGTCCAAGATCCCCTACTCCGATGTGAACATCGGGAAAGGGACCGCCCACCCCCCCCGCTGGACCTCGGACAGCACCGTGGCCGAGGTCACCAGCATCCAGCTGGAGTTCAGAGAGCTGAGCCGGCTCACGGAGGACCCACAGTACCAGGTGAATAACAACGCCAAATTTTTTGCTTGAATTAAGAAAAAAAAATCTGCCAGTGGAACAAATGGAAATGATCTTTGTTAGAGTTCTTCAAATCAGATTTTCCAGATCTGTTGTCTAAAAATAAGTTCTTATATCTCACTGAAAAGTTACTCTGCAGGTGATTACTCCGCCCCCTAAAGGGGAGGCGAGGGTATTGTTTTTGGTTCGTTTTTTTTTTGTTTGTTTGTGTGTTTGTCAGCGACTTTACACAAAAACTACTGGACCAATTTCCATGAAATTTTCAGGAAAGGTGTGAAGTGGTAAAGAATAGATCCCATAAAATTTTGGTGAATGTAGGTCAAAGGTCAAGGTCACCAAAAATGTGTTTTCGCAATGATAAGAAGTAGGGCAAATCAGGTAAAACGTTTGCGAGGGGTGGGGTTTGTTGTGCCTGGCACCACTTATGTCTTATTTTAAGCGCGATGAGATATTTTGACTCGAAATGAGACGCATACACTCGGTAAGATTTAGATTTTTTCCAGTGCAGACTTTTACAGCTTAATCCGACAGTTGTTTACAGTCTTAAAACTCAGTAAATCTGAAAAAGTCGAGCTAAGCCAAATCTGTCAGTGAAGAGCTTAGAGTCTGAGAGATGAACAGGAGATTCAGCCTTTTACTGTTGATTTAACATCTTTGCCGTCGCAGGATTTAAGTCATTTAAAGCAGAATCTAATGCAGGCACATGTGGCGTATCAGCATGTCTGTCTGTCGTCATTTTGTTTCCAGAGAATAACTGTTAAACCGCTCAGTATTGTCACAGTGTCGTCTGTCCTGGCCCGGGTCATTAAGTCATTGCTGGAGCATAAACTACAAAATCATTCAATACTAAAGCGTCATTCGACATTAAAGCGTCACAGGGTAAATTAACTCGAACTCGTATCATCATCATCGTCAAGGACAAAAATTACACTGAAGATATCAACAGTCAAGGATGTTGAAGTCATTTAGTTCCAGTTCCACATACAGATCAACATGATGTCAAGTAAAATAATATAATAACCTGTAAATAATGACTCCACTTTTTTTTCTTGGTTTATTGTGAAAGAAAAAAAAAACAACCTTATGCCCAGAAATGCAATTTTTTCTCTTTTAGTGCAAAAAGCTCCTATTAAAATATGAAAATATTTACATTTGTGAACTATCCTTTAACAATAAAATGTGAATAACCTGAACAAATATGAACAACTTGAAATGTTTAAAGAAAATTAAGTGCAATTTTAACAAAATTCTGCCTCTTACTGAATGTTTTGTACCTTTTTTGTAGATCCGATCCATTATGCACATGTATAAATGATAAACTGAGGCAGATTATTGTTAAAAATTGCTCTTGTTTCTCTTAAGAAATGTAGTTTTTTCAGCTTGAATTGTCATTATTTATAGGCTGTTACGCTATTATTTTACTGGTCTGACCCACTTGAGATCAAATAGTGAAATGAGTTTGACACCCCTGGTCTAGATAATAAATCCCCGGTCATGCATCCAGAGCAGCAGCACGAAAACCCCAGTCATGTTCAGTCAAATGTGTGGTTGTAGGAACAAACACGGCAATGATCAGGTTACGTCACATCTGTCAGAAAACACCAGTCAAACACCCTCATGTTCTCTCTTACTGGAGTTCTTATTTAGATGTTCAGATCATCATATGCATTTAGTTCATGAAGTGATTCTATAACTGTATGTGGACAGAGACTAGTTACAGCGGGTTCAGTCTAAATATGTTCTACTACTGGTTCAACAGCCTGGACATGATGCTTTTACTGGTTTATTAACCCTGTCAAGCCTGAACTATTAAATCATTGGCAGAAAAGTCCAGTTCTTTGAAACTGGAGCCTTTATTGGTCCTTCTGAACAACCCAAAAAACATTTTTTTCAAATATCAATTTCCATGTTTGAGTTTCAATTTTGTATCTCATTTGATACATCGGGTCTCAATGCTCAAATATTATTTTTGAACAAACAAAAACATAATGGAACACAAACATGTCTAACAAATTAATTCCTTTTTTAAATTGCTAAAGTTCTTCCTCATTAATGGCAGTCTTGTAGTGTCACTGGAAAGGCCTCTGGTGAACAAACTCCTCCCACCTGGTGGGTTATCTGTCTATTGCATGTATCTAATTGTATACATCAGGTTTTTCAAGAAAAAAAATATCACACTGATCATGTCGAGGGCTTCAAAACTCATGTTTCAAATATGATACGTTTGGCGTTATTGGGTTAACTAGCTGCTCCTCCACAACATAAGGATATTACAATTTGCTAAAACTGACAATAGGCTGGAACTGTTTTTGCGTTGGAGAACAGGACAGTGAGGGTTCTCCAGATCCATTTGTCTGGATGTAACATAAACAGGAGGGTGTGGTGATGAGTAATGGTCTCAGCCTTTCTCTTTTTACTCTTCGTGTTCACGGCTCAGAGGCTAAAAGACTCCCTGCTCCCTGATTGGCCTCTTCTAGAATATGATACTAATACTGAATACGTGGTATTAAAGCTGTCAACAGGACTCTAGGCCTTTGATCAGGACAGTTTAGGGTTTTTTTGTTGTTGTTTTTTTTTTAGGGCTGGGTGATGCGTATAAAAAAGTAATATCAATATATGTTACCTGAATGACAATATGCAGTATATATATGTGTGTGAGTGTTTTTTTTCTGATATCGGTGGAAATTTCAGTCTTATAAGTTGTACCAACAAAACGCCTTTTTTGTTTTTTCAACTTTCTTTCAACATTGATTTTTTTTTTTGTATTTCTAAACCATGTGGACAAAAGTATTGAGACACATCATGTCTACAGCTGTAAAATGTCCTGCTCATGCGAGATAAAAACCTCAGTATTTCCTTAAAAATTTAATGGGATATTTTTCTTCCTCAGTGAGATGTGAAGAAAGTAGATGGTTAGTTGTGGTAGAAAATTATTTACAGTCAGAGCACGAAAAATATTTTAGGTAGAACATTTAAAATCATAGTCGTGTATTAAAAACCCCCAAACAAAATGTAATATTTATCTCAATATAAACTCTATTCTGACATTAGTCATTATTGTTTTGTATCCCAGACCCCTGTTAGAAAAGAAACACCTGGATTCAATGTGTCCACATACTTTTGTCCACATACTTTACCCCTCATCTGTTTTCTTGCAGCTTGAACACCAGATCTCTTTGTGATATCGTCTCTTTGGGATTAAAAGAAAGTCTTACCTGTCGATAAAATCTGTCCTTTTTATCTGGTTTAACCTCTGTCCTTGTTGTGTCCCAGGCCGCTGTGGCCGAGGTCATGAGGCAGGTCCACAAACTGGACGGGAAACTGGACGGACTGGTCCCCATGTTCATCAACACCAACAACGGCCAGTTCACCCATCAGGGCATCTACACGCTGGGCGCCCGGGCCGACAGCTACTACGAGTACCTGCTGAAGCAGTGGATCCAGGGAGGCAAGAAGGAGATGCAGTGAGTCCAGAACACACTGGGGTTTGGTTTGAAATCTGTCCTGTTCGGCAGTTTGTCCTCCCATATGAGTGCACTGGGGCCACGAGCTGTGGACCGTTTTGATCGAAGAGGGTTTGGAACTTTAGATCAGTTCCCCCTGCTGGGTGGATTTAATTATTTTATTACTGAACAGATATCACCTGATGGAGAACAGGACAGGATTATACACAAATACTGAAACAGGCAAAAACAGAACAGTACCAGCAACAATAAACAGTACCAACAATAAACAGCAGCAACTACAATAAACAGTACCAACAACAATAAACAATAAACAATACCAACAATAAACTGTACTAACAATAAACAGCAGCAACAACAATAAACAGTACCAACAATAATCAGCACCAACAATAATAAACAGTACCAACAACAATAAACAATACCAACAATAAATTGTGCCAACAGCAATAAACAATAACATTGAAACAGATCCCTGAAATGAGCAAAAACAACAGTACCAATAACAATAAACAATACTGACAACAATAAACAGTTCCAACAATAAACTGTGCTAACTATAAATAGCAGCAACAACAATAAACAGTACTGACAATAAACGATACCAACAATAATCAGTACCAACAACAATAAACTACCAACAATAAACAGCACCAACAACAATAAACAATACCAACAATAAACTGTGCCAACAGCAATAAACAATAACACTGAAACAGATCCCTGAAACGAGCAAAAACAATAGTACCAATAACAATAAACAATACTGACAACAATAAACAGTTCCAACAATAAACAGTCCCGTCAACAATAAATTGTACCAACAGCAATAAACAATGACAACAGTAAACGGTAAAAACAAAAGAATTCATTTAACAGGTCACACGTCCGTGAATCTGCTTTTCCTTCTACATTCCCTCGTGTTGCTCATTTCTCTCAGTCCCGTCTCGTACTTTCAGTGGATCCTGAATCGTACATCTGGGTTCTTGGTGAAGTGTCTCCGCTCTAATGCTTTTCTTTACCATCTTTTGCTAATATTTTTACCCCCAACCCTCACCACGGGGTATTGTTATCAGTCCGTCATCTGTCTGTCCGTCCGTATGCGCGAAAACTTGGACGTGGACGGAAGGCCGAGGGTTTCCAAGTGCAGCACGTTCTGTTTGATAGAGTAGAAATAGGAAAGGAAGTGGAGAGGAGAGCTTGAATAAATGCCTCCTCAGTGAGAAACGGAAAAAGCTAAATATAAACACAAGTCAAGGCTCTTGTATATTCCTCGGGAGCTGTCGTTGGATTCATATATTGATATTCATGAAGACTGTATCTGCAAAAGCTGTCACCATGTTGCCTTAAAACAAACCCCTGCATTTGACTTTTGTAGAGAGATTTTCAAATACGCCCCATAGAAAAGATGACTTTTACACTGGAGGAGATGGAACGGAGGTTGGACCAGCGGGAATTCTTCAGTCTGGGTTCATACGAAGGGAAAACTTGAGTTTCCGGATGATAACAGTTCAGTCGAGGCAGATTTCACGTTAGAAAAGAAAACAGACTCTTAGTTTTTCGTAATAGGAGTTATGTGCAATAAGTCGTGCAATAACCGTCTGCAGTTTGTGCAAAATCCTCTGGATAAATATTGAATAAATTAAGAAACTTAAATGCACTATTTTATACAGTTCATAGATATACATACTGTTACTATTGTGTCTATTCATATTTTATGTCTATTTTAAGTTCTATTTTTATTTAACTTTTTGTAAAATTTTATATTCATCTATTTTCTTATCTTTTTAGTTTTTGTTATTTTATATTTGCTCTATTCTTATTTTCTGACTTTTTTAATTAATAGTATAACACATCTAATTTCATTGCACACACATTGACAATAAAGGCTATTCTATTCTGTTCTATTCTATTATGTTCTATTCTATCCTTCTGAGCTGCTTTCAGCCGTAGAGCAGAGGATGTAATGATATTCTATTCAGCACATATGTTACTGTGGCTGTTTGTCGGGTTAATCAAACTTTAATGGTGGATGCCCTGCAGACGTGCAGCGCCTCCGGAGGCTCCAGGCTTCCATTACAGCGCTTTGTCTGCTTAAATAATTTGTAAGTGCATTAGTGTGTTTGTTCAGGCGTCGGACCGCAGTAGTCGTCTGTACATTGAGCTCAAATAGAACAAGAGCTTTCACTTCACCCTGTAGCAGATATTCATTAGATCAGGGGTGTTAAACATACGGCCCGTGGGCCAAAACCGCCCCACCAAAGGGTCCAATCTGGTCCATGGAGGAATTTATGAAATGAGCTAAACGCACAGATATTAACAGTGAAGGAGGTGAAAGTCGTTTTAGTTCAGGACATGCAGACCAATATGATCTCAAATGGATCAGAGCAGTAAAATACTACCATAATAACCTAGAAATAATGACAACTCCAAATTTTTATTTTTCTTTTGTGTAAAAAAAAAAGGAGTTGCATCACAGTGTTTCCATTCGCAAACTATCCTTTGACAAAAAATGTGAATAACCTGAACAAATATGAACAACGTGGAATGTTTTAAGACAAGCAAGTGCAATTTTAAGATTATTTTGTTCATGTTTCTCAAGTTTTTGTTCATTTTTGTGCAGGTTTTGTTCTTGTTATGGCTTAATTTGGTCATATTTGTTACCGATAATGGTGTTTTTCAGACTTCCCAAAAGGACTTGTTGTTTTCATGTACATATGTAAATGATAAACTGAGACATAATATTGTTAAAATTGCACTTATTTTTCTTCAGAAATTTCAGGTTGTTTGTAGATGTTAACATTTTCATAGTGTAATTTAATTTTATTCTCACTAAAGCACAGATAAATGTTTGTAGTTGACATTATTTATGGGTTATTCTGTTATTATTTTACTGGTCCGGCCCATTTGACGCCATATTGGATTGAATGTGAAACCTGAACTAAAATGACTTTGACACTCGTGCATTAGAGAAAATCCACATTCAGTCTTTAATCTGTGTGTGTGTGTTTCAGGCTCGTGGAGGACTATCTGCAGGCCATCGAGGGGGTCCAGAAGAACCTGGTACAGAAGTCTTCCCCCAACGGACTCACCTTTGTTGGAGAACTTTCACACGGACAGTTCAGCCCCAAAATGGTCAGTGACTTGAACGTCCAATCACAGGCTTGTGCTGCTTCAAAAAATGTGATTCCCAGACGTTGATGTGGTTAAATTAGTGCAAACGCTCAGACTATTGTTCATTTTGGATACGGATCACTGTCAGTCTACATCGGTCTAAACACCTGACCTGAGTTTGAGTTACTCCTGTTGAGAAGGGTTACTTATTACAACGACAAAATATTCTATTCTGTTTCTTCCTTTTCTTGCGTATTAAGTGCGTTTGTGTGTTTTGGGTCAGGACCACCTGGTGTGTTTCCTTCCTGGGACCCTGGCCCTCGGTGCTCATAACGGCCTTCCAGCCGACCACATGGATCTGGCCAAACAGCTGATGGAGACCTGCTACCAGATGTACCTGCAGATGGAGACGGGCCTCAGTCCGGAGATCGTCCACTTCAACATGCACCAGGGCAGCGTCCGGGACATCGACGTGAAGGTTTGTGGACACGCTTACGACGCCGTGAGCGTCTACGACTGTCTGAGGGTGAAGGACAATCCCAGAAACATCTGAAGTGACAACACCAGGTCTTAACGAGTGTCTGGACCCACTACTCTTCCATAAATGGGTCTAAAGGACCCCTGGTAAAAACAGTGTTTTTATGCCACTGTAGTCATTTTGTCAGGTTAAAAATAATCATTTGTATTATATTTGGGTCCAAAAAAAAAGATGATTTCATGTATGAGATTTTTTTTAACCATTTTAAAAGCATAGTATATAATAATATAGTATATAAAAGCAATAGAACAATGTCAACATCCATTTTGTGAGTGAGTCCTTTGGTTTTGCTGTAAATTAATCAAAAGTTCAGATGTAATTCCATTGTAAATGAATGTGGGTCATTCTGACCCACCGATGGAAGGTCGGGGTAGGAATACAAAAACTGCAATTTCATAAAATCTATAAAAGGCAAGTTAAAAGTGTGGGGTCATGATGTCAGTAGCATGTTTTTTGAGGAATACCTGGAATATGAAATAATATTTCATTACAAAGATATTACAAGAAAAAAGCCTCACCGGGTCATTTTGACCCACTTCTGTATCTAAGGGTTACTGAACTGTTTGTGTTTCGTTTGTGCGTCAGCTCGCAGACCGACACAACCTGCTGAGACCAGAGACGGTGGAGAGCCTCTTCTACCTTTACAGGTTCACCAAGGACCACAAGTACCGGGACTGGGGCTGGGAGATTCTGCAGAACTTCAACAAGTACACCAAGGTCAGGAAACCGAAGGCTACCAGAGTACGCACTGTGTGTTTTGTCTTTGTTCTGTGAAGTTACTGTAAATGCTAAGATCCATGGAATAAAAGGTTTTGTTATTCAGACTATGAACTAAAATCAAATTATCCTCAAACTCAGAACTAGAACAAACAGACTCGGGTGCAGCTTCTACCCGTATTTTTATCTTATTTCTCAATATACATTATAAGTATAATTTCTGTGATAGTTTTATATGCAGTCGGATTTTCATTGTTCCTGTAACAGTGACAATAAAGATCTGTTCTATTTGTATAGCAGATACCCTAGAAACTAAACGGTAATGGTCGCAGGTCACGTTACAGACTTCATTTCTTCCATTTGAAATCCTTCTGATTCGATCCTGATGCTAAATAAAGAGTGTTTTCCAAATCCTTTTAACGATTTAATCTGTGCTGAACTTTTTGATGTGCAAAGCGACTGAACCCACTGGAAATGGAAAGGAACACTGGTTTCCAACATTACCTTTGTGTGTTCAGCACTTGAAACTGTTAGAGTCCATAAATCTTTTATGGTGTCACCAAAAGTTTTCAGTATCTGTGTAGTATTTGTAGTATTTGTAGTATTGTTTTCATGTGGTTGTAGATCAGGGGTGTCAAACTCGTTCTAGTTCAGGGGCCACATTCAGCCCAATATGATCTCAAACCAGTAAAATAATGACGACTCCAAACTATTCTGAAAGTTTTAAAGTGGAAAAAGTAAAATTGCATGGCGAAAAATGCAAATAAATTGAACAGCCTGACATTTTTTGTAGAAAAATAAGCACAATTTTCACATTATGCCTCAGTTTATCATTTACACACGTGAACTTACAGATCACAGCGGGTTTACAAATACAAAAAAGTTACTAACAGGCAGAATATTGAGACATTATGACGTGTGTGTGTGTGTATATATTATGACATGTGAGTTGGTAAGTATCTCTTATAGTTATTCACGTTTTTTTTTTTTTTAAATGAAAGTTTGTAAATGTCAACAGTTTCATGTACTTTTACTTTTTTGCACTAAAACGTCATCATTTATATGTTACTCTGTTATTATTTTACTGGTCTGACCCACTTCAGATCAGATGATGCTGTTTGCGAACCTGTACTAAAATAGTCCTGACACCTCGGACTAATCTGTTAATGTCTTCGGTGTAATTTTTGCATGTCACAGATTCATCACATGGGCCGGACTGGACCCTTTGGCGGGCCGGTTTTGGCCCACGGGCCGCATGTTTGACACCCCTGCCGCGGATACTCTGTCTGGACTCTTCGTCTTCATTTTGTGTTGGTAAAAACAGTTGTAGATTTCATGTTTTAACCCCTGACCTTTGACCTCAGGTTTCCTCCGGGGGCTACACCTCCATCAATAACGTCCGTGACCCGGACTACCCGAGCCCCCGGGACAAGATGGAGAGTTTCTTCCTGGGCGAGACCCTGAAGTACCTGTACCTTCTGTTCTCCAACGACACCGACCTCATCAGCCTGGACCGGTACGTGTTCAACACCGAGGCTCACCCTCTGCCCATATGGCCTTCCGCTGCGTGATCCACAACCACAGGTGGCATCAAACTGCACAAGTATCTCAGGGTTTGTTTAACACCAACACATAGCATTAGAAGCCCTTATTCTGTCTCAGTGACTGGAAACCCTGAACACAAACAGAAAAAGCCTCTTTTCTACCGTTTGATTTGCGCTCGTAGCCATGGACGGTGGCTTCGTTGATCTCTTCGACTATTGTGTGTTTGTGTCGTGGACCTCGGAGACCCGATAGTGACGTTTTTTTGCTGGAGAAGCAGATGAATGTTCGCATCCTCTGAAGCATCACCAAGTGTCAGCGTTGAAGAAAAATCGGACAGTGACTTGAAGATGAGATGTCTTAATAGTTTTAGTGGATGATTCAGTGTTGGATTTGTGCAGGTTTTTAAAGAAATGATGACTTCATATTTATCTAAAAAAAACAAACACACAAAAGGCCATTTTTATGTCAGGAATAGAGTCTGAACAGGGCGGAGGAGATCCTGGAAAAGCATTTAGCACTTAACAGCCGACCGCTCGGAACCGTTGGGTTTAATCGAAGGTTTATTTAAACCAGGGGCGTCGAATCTAAAATAATGTAAAATAAAAGAGAATAAAAATAGAATAATAACCTATGAATAAGGTTAAACAAGTGAAATTACATTATGAAAATGTTTACATGTACAAAGTAGCCTTTAAGAAAATATGAAAAACGGGGACAACCTGAAATTTCTGAAGAAAAATTAGTATAATTTAATAATATTCTGCCTCAGTTGATCATTTATATGTGTGTTACTGCTTCCAGATCAGTGGATCTACAAATACACAAAACGTATAGTAGTTTAGAGAAATCTGAGAACCGTGATTACAATTAACAGAAAAATACAACAAAATAAAGAATTTTAAGAAAAAAACTTGTACAAAAATGAAGAAAAGTTAGAGAAAAATGAACAATATGATAAATAAATCAATACAAAACAAAACATGCACAAAAATTAAAAAAAATAAAAAAAACTTGAGAAAACATTAGCAAATTTTCTCAAATTCTTCCCGCTAGCAGGATTAAACCCTTTTGTGGGCTGGTGCTGGTCCGCGGGCCGTATGTTTGACACCCCTGGTTTAAACACACGGTTGTAACTATGGTAACGGCGGTCGATGAACCTGCTGGTCCTCCAGCTCTGCTCGTGTTCATACACAGGTGTGACTGACAGGGATACAAGGAAAAGCTAATTACTCATAGCACTGTGTGTAAACCGGTCCTGGAGTCCAGATGTGGGCCCTGAATACTGGACCGGCATCCATGCTGCATTCATGTCAGATGGAAAAAGCTAGTAAATCTGAGTATTTTACACTTGGGATCAAGTAGCAAACACTGCTTTAGAAGAGTTCAGACCATGAGCTGGATTTCCACCTGATCAGTAACAGTTACATTTATACACAGATGAATTTGTTACTGTGTACGATGGCGTCTTAGGGCCACATAAAAATAAATAAATAAAATAAAATAAAAATTTGTCACTACAAGAATAAAGTCGTAAAAAGTTGAGATAAAACCTGTAATTTTATGAGATTAAAGTCAAATGCAAAAAGTGTCGTAATTTTACGGGAATAAAGTCGTAATAGTTCGAGAATAAAGCCATAATATTATGAGAATAATGTCGTAGTTTAAAAAAAAAAAAAACTCAATTGAATGAAAATGTCGTACTTTTATGAAATTAAAGTCAACATATTTCAAGAATAAAGCTATAATTTAAAAGCAGGTGGGAAAAATATAATTTACAGGATTAAAGTCGTACCCACTCGTCGCATAATGGAGAACGTGGAACATTTTGTGAGGTTCTACTTTCATTTGGGGTTCACGCGCAGCCAAACCCTGAGCCTGTTAGCCCCACCCACCATCAACACGTTAGCATCAGTCGTCCGGTCCAACAGAAGTGAAAGCTGCTGCTTCACTTGTTGCATTTGCTGTAACTGGAAACTGTCATCAACAAGGTTTAGGGCTTACAATTTGTAAAATATGACTTTTTATCGCACTATTGCAAATTTTTCAAAATATTACAACTTTAATCTCATAAAAGTGACATTATTTGTATTAAATTATGATTATTATTCTTTTTTTTTTAAACTACAATTTTATTCTCGTAAAATTCTGACTTTTCGCGTTCGACTTTATTCTCATGAAATTACAGGTTTTATCTCAATATTTTATGACTTTATTCTCATAGTAACAAGTGTTTTTATTTTCTTACGTGGCCCTAATACGCCGTTGTATTTCACTGCGTCGGTTAGTTTGGTTTAAATTGTTATCCTTGCTTCCAAAATCAACAAAGTTTAAGGCTTACAATTTCTAAATTACGACTTTTTACCGCACTATTGCGAATTTACTTTCAAAATATTACAGCTTTAACCTCATAAAAGTACGACATCATTTTCGTTAAATTATGAGTTTTTTAAAACTACAACTTTATTCTCATAATATTATGGCTTTATTCTCAAAAAATTACGACTTTATTCTCATAAAATTACGGGTTTTATCTCGATGTTTTACAACTTTATTCTCGTTGTGACAAGTATTTTTACTTTCTGTGGCCCTAATACGGCGTCATAACTGTGTTGCTTTAACATCGTTGTTATATTGATTAGTAAAGTCGTACGTAAGTCGACAGGGAGTCGTGGATAAACGTCACATTAATGTTAACACGTCTCAGCTGATTCCAAAGACACAGTTGATTTGTATTAAAAGGTTTACGAGATGATCTGTTTTTTAATATAAAACAGATCACATGACATTTAAAGACAGACGAGGCACCTTTGCTCAACCTTCTCGTGTCCGGTCGGTTTAATCAACGCTATAAAAAGCCAAAGACGCACATTGATTTGACGTCACTGATTCCAAAGCTTCGACTTGTTGATTCTTCTCGGTCAGCGATGGGAGTCCGAGGTCTGTTATTACGCTCTGAAAACCTGCAGTCGTAGCATCTAATATTTCGTTATCGTGAATGAAAGAAGGCAGTTCAAATCGTGTTTTTGCCAAATTATTGCTTTGTTGTCGAGCAGCTGCAGCGATCCGGTCGTCATTATTAAACAAACCTGTTTCGCTGTAGATTATTACTTACAGGAACATCATACGCGGCTTTATTTTGTTCAGGAGGTTTTACTGATTACCGTTAACCGGCTAATCGGATCAAACTGCGTCAGTATGAGAACATGTTTACAGTGAACGAGCAAACTGAAGTTAACTTTATGATTTAATATTAACAAAGACACGACTGTTAGCGTCCTATCACAGCTGCTGCGGCTGGATCATGAATTTACCTGAAAGTTGAATTAAAGCCCAGGAGTTTGTTCCCTTTCTCTGGCGGTTCAGTTCTAAATATAAAGTTGTCGTGTGCAGGGTTTGGAGGTATTTTTAAACAGCCAGGTGTGAGAATATGCCACTTCCTCTTCTCATTTCCTAATTTGGAGCCCTTTGATTTCCCCAGTTCTGTCTTCGTTTCTGATATTTGAGCAGTCGAAAAAAAAAAAAAGTCACGTTGGTTAAATATCTATAATTAACTCTTGAACTGTCAGTCAAAACGACATTAGTGGCTTTTCCATTGGACATCTGCGCAAAACTTTACCGATATTTACTAAATGTTGAAAAAAACAGAAGCGGTTAATGTTTTTTCCATTAAATCACAAATGCGATAATTTATCAGATGACACGAGAAGTCATTCCATAAACATGGCAACGAACATAAACATCGTGTTGATTTACAAATATATTCATAATTATTATATATTACGCCTCTATTCCATACTAAATAAAAAAAAATTATTGGGTTTTGGCTAATTTTATGCGCAACTTATATTTGAGCAATTTAAGAGTCAATAGAAAAGCACCTATTGTCTTATAATCTTCATGTGCCGCATCAGCTGATAGTTTACATTATAGCTCTGTTAGCTTAGCTGTGTTTTTAGACTAAAACAGCTGCAGTTAAACCCACTAATCACCTGTTTTCTGTTGGGTTTGTGTCGTCAGTAGCTGAACTAAAGATCTGTTTGGAATCCGACAAAAAAAGGTCAGAACTGTCGCAGTTTAGTCTGAACCGTGGCTCAACAAACGGCAACTTGGCCAAAGGTAAAAACATCCCATAATAACTTTATACCTTCATAAGAATCAGAATCAAACTGGCGTGTCGAAGAAACGCTGACATTTTAGCATCAAACTCCGTTATTTATATTTACAGCTGAGTCCAGGGGAGAAAACAAGCTGACAGTTGTTTCCTTCAGCTCTCATCCTCACCTCGGCCTTGTTCGTTTTCCTCACCCTGTTAGACTGGCAGAGTGACTCACTACCCCCTCTAGTGGTCACTTACATCCCCCTGGCCCATCGCTGTCATTAAATCCAATACATTTGCATCTTTAGCAGAACTTCAGAACCCTTCATTCTAAACAAATGATCATTTAAGGTCTTTTTTTTTTTAATATCAAAAAGCAGAAACATTACACGTCGACCCTTTGAAGATGACGCGCTGAAATGTACGTCAAACAGAATGACCACGAAGGCTTAAAACTCATAACCGTCCGGTGCTTTGCGTCTCATTTGTCCGACTCTGGCGTCATGACATGAATGCAGCATCAGCCTCCAGTTTCATTCCAGTTGTTGCCAAGCAGCATGATTAACTGTGAAGCTTTGTGTTTTATAAAGACTCGACTTCTCTGGAGGGTTTTTCCTTTTTTTTTTGTTTTTTTTTTTTTTTGTTTTTTTGCTGAGCAGCTGCTATTTTCACTGAATGTTCCATTTATTTGTCATTTTTCTTGCTAAGGTGTAGACTTTTAGGTGAGAGAATCAAAGTGTAAGATTTAACTATAAATTTAGCGTAATATATTGAGTTGTAGTGTTCGTGTAAACAGTACCAGACATCTGCCCTTATGCGGTGAGCGTTTAATTTGGTAGCTACATTCCTGTAAATACCACTCGTGTATATGATTATTCAGCTTCAGATGGTTGGTTTTATGGATGTGTATTGAGACCAAACTCATGTTTCTATTCTGTGTTTTCCTTGTGGTGTCTCACGTGTGCCTTTAATGTTGCTGCAGACGACATTCAGAAACTAATGTTACCCGTCTTTGTACGTCCATTTCTATCCATTCAGGCTATTTTCAACTTGTGTGCATGTGGGTCAATATCATTAGAAGGTGCCTTTGGGTGCCCCCCCACCCTTCCCTTCCCCAGCAGAATAACAAAATAATGAAATTCTGGGGTTTTGTCATGAATGGGAAAACGCTTACGCATATATCCGTACATGTTTAAACCTCTGGAAATGTGAATTTATGTTTGACACGTTTCTTAGGGGGAATGTAGCTGATGGGTGCATGTCCCTCACACTGCCCTTCTAACTTTAGCGAGTTTGTGTTTAAATGATGTTATTAAAAGTTATTTATTTTTTTGATAAAGCCAGTCAATTATCTAACTTATATTTAAATTTCATAATAACATTTAACATTCTACATGTGTCCTCAAAATGGCTGTCCACCCTGTCACTTTAGGGGAATGTAACGCTGTCTGCGGCCGACAACAACAAGGGTATATCCCCAAAACCCCC
>JAPQRP010000030.1:1822359-1847274 GCA_037367295.1 Apogon hyalosoma | reverse complement strand
GCAGAGTCCATCTTATTTGTGATCAGAATAAACTTTGTCAACTTTGAGACCGAGCTGAATCCAGACTCATCCCTGGAACTGCCAACAAAAGAACACGCTTACAATTCTTATTATTATTATTATAATTATTAGCTTCCAATGGTTTCATCCACTTCTGCAGAAAAACATTAGTCCTTCCATCCATGTAATAACCCAGACTTATTGAAGCCAAAACTTCCAAGATCATTGATTTCCATTTGGAGACAGAGGGAGGTTCAGCTCTGACCCATTTCACCAACATTACAAGTATTTAATTTTTTCATGTTGTATCAAAATGTCAGGAACATCTTTAAGCAAACATAGTAGTAGATTTACTGGCCCATGTTTACCTACTGCTTTGCCGATGTTTCCACCTACTGCCTTCCATAAAATGTCTGAATGATATTACATTCCCACAGACAGCGAAGCCTTCCAGTTTTAAAGAACTGTGTTATGTATCATGCACTGTTTTACAGATTTTCATCTAGGGTATATAGGCCTGATCTCTGATTGGAGTAAATTTGGTCTCAGACTGCTTTTACCTGCAGCTTTAAATACCGTATATAATTTCCCATCATTTTGGACCCATATTAGTACCATATATAAAAATTTGGAAAAATCTACACTACCAGTCAAAACTTTGGACTCACCTTCTAATTTAAATGGCATTAGATGGACCTCAGATGGCCAACAAGTGCTCTGCATCACTGGGAACTCCTTCAAGACTATTGGAAAACATTTCAGATGACTACCTCATGAAACTCATCGAGAGAATGCCAAGAATATGCAAAGCAGTAATAAAAGTAAAATGTGGCTATTTTGCAGAATCTAAATTATAAAAACATGCTTTGAGTTATGTCACGCTTTTTTACACTACATAATTCCGTATGTCTTCATTCATAGAGTGAGTATTTAAAACGTTATTATGCTAACTTATTTGATGATGAGAATGGGGGTGGGATTAAATAAGTTTTTCTTCTTCCCACTCCTTTTTGAGTGTAGATGAATGATTTTAGAATTTTGAATTTGCATGATATGATATGACTTGTATTTGATGATTTGTAATTGGATTTGTATTTTTATTGTTTTATTTTAGATCGGTATTTCAGTTATATTGTATTTTTAACTTTTTCTTTTTCCTTTTGTGTGCTGTTTATTTCCGGGGAGGTATTTACATAAGCCTTTTCTGGCTTCCATCCACTCCTGCACAATGATGTTAATTGTATGAAAATTGTGTTTTTATTTTTTTTTTCCCTCTTCCTGTTTATGATGTGCAAATAAATAAATAAAAAATAAAAATGAATGAATGAATGAATGAATGAATGAAAGAAGTTTTGATGCCTTCAGCGAGAATCTACAATGTAAATAGTCATGAAAATAAAGAAAAAACAGGCGAGTCCAAACTTTTGATCGATACTGTATAATGGTAATAATTAATAATAATCTAAATAGCTAAAAATGTTTACTAGAAGAAAGTGTAACCAATTGATCTAGGAAAATGCATTTAGATAATTTTGATAGCCTTCATCGATTTTATTTGAGTATTGTCATATTAGGGAAGTCCTGGTGTGGGATTTTCAGAAATTGCATGTGAGCTTTTATGTAGAAGGGAAGTACTTTTTCCTTCAAAGCACTTCAGAATTATATGTGTCACAGTGATGATTCTAGGTATGTCAGTTAAACTGTCAAACCATGCCTTTTGGTAATATTTACAGCTGACAAAGAAAGAACTCACCCCTGCCTCTGACTGTCTTTCTCTACAAGTGAGATGAATGTCGGTGTGATGCACGACCACAGGATCACACCTCAGTGGTTTGATCTCTGCTGCTGACATGTGGTACTGAGGTGGTACTGCTGAAGTTTAAACCCTCTATTTGTTCAACCTCATTTAACCCACAAAGACCCAAACAGCCACCGGCATCCAAAAGCATCTAATGTTGTAAAATGTTTAATAACTATTGATCCGCTAATCCTATCAATACATGTAAATAATTGAGGTAAAATACAGCTTCTCAGCTTGGAATCATGATCAGATATGACCCATTTGGACGTTCAGAGGCTCTGTATTGAACATGGAAACACCGTCATCTTCTGCAATATCGTTTCACCAGTAAAACCCAGTGACAGTGCATGGAGACACTTGTTTTATGTTCCATTATTGATATCTTTGCTGAAAAATTCTTGTTTTTTTTCTTCAGTTTTCTCTGTTTCTGATATAATAGCCCTCAAATTTAATGAGTTTTTAGGAACATCTACAATATCAATAAATTACATATAGAAACATACCTGATTTTCACTGAAAAATACAAAATACAAAGGGTAATATTAGATAAAATGGTGATAAATCACTTAGAAAAGGGTCACATTAACTTGGGAACCACCACTAAAGTAGCACTGGTTCTTTATGGGTTAAACATCCCACAGACCTATGTTTTATGATAGTTAAAATAAAATTACTCACACAAGTTTTACCATAAATGCCCATTATCAACCGGCTGCAGCTCACTGGGCTGATGAAATAATAATCATACATCATACAGACTTTTTTTTATGTCTCTCTTTTTTGTTAATAGACACTTTGAGAACAAGAAAATAAAAACACACACACACAAACATGATTTTTAATGTTTAATGATTTTTTAATGTTTGTCGTCTTGTCATTTAAAAGTGTGTCAGTAACACATATAGTAACATATATGTACAGCTATGTATGTGTACAGTCAAGCCTGAAATTATTCATACCCCTGTCAAATTTGGACTTATAGTTACCTTTGTTCAACCAGCAAGTTATTTTTTTGACTGGAAATGAGACAAGCTTCTCCCAAAAGATAACATGTTGTGCAAGAGGCATCGTTATGGAAAAAATATATATATGTGTTCCTCAGGTTTAATTTACATTTGAACAAAAAGTGGCATGTTATTAGACATTCTTGCATTGCACTAATTTTCTATTTTGAATGAGTGGTGTGGTTTAAAGTTATCATGTGACACGCAAAAAAAAAAAAAGGCTTCTACATGTCATTATTTAGTGTGACATAAAAAGTCAGCAAATCAATAAGAACCATCTGACATGTTGAATGGAACCTGGTGTAAAATACCATAAAATTAATGCAGTAAATCTCATATTATCTGAACAACAGAGTTAAGGGTATGTTCAATACAAAGGGAGGTACATGCTGTAGAGGCTACTATTTTTCCTTTAATATTCATTTCTAATACTGTATTTATTGAATTTCCCATACATTGTGATTATATCTAAACGTAAACTGATAATTGTATGTATTTGGTCATTATAACTTTGTTAAAACAACAAACCTAATGGTGAACACAAACTTTTCCACAAAACTGAAAAATATTTTAATTATAGAACAATCAGAGGATGAAATATAATTTAGGAATAAAATAAACGTATAAATCTTAGAAAAAGCATTTGTATTTTATGAAAAAAGTATAGATTACTGTACCTGTAGTCATGATTTGACTTATTTTATGTGAAGACTAAGAAATAAATCAAAACAGAGTGAGGTTTTGCTTTTCTTTGACCATGATAGTTCAATCTTCAGCTGTCACGTTAGTAACAGACAAAGGATGGATTTGACACTGAAAGGAAGGAGTGAGGAAAGACGGACTGCCCACATAGAGACAGAGATACTGTACAGGAGAAAAAAGCCTGTTTGTGTGTGTGTGTGTGTGTGTGTGTGTGCGTGCGTGCGTGTGTGCGTGTGTGTGTGTGTGTGTGTGTGTGTGTCAGCCTCACACACACTGCGCTGCATCTCTCAGCAGTTCAGTTCTGTGGAATCAAGCTGATTATTTTCTCCATTCATGCGTAGGATTAGGATGACGCTGTGTCATGCGCGTAGAAATTGTACAGTTTGCCTGAGCGTTCAGCAGAGAACATTCCTCACACATGGCAACACTGGCTAAAAATAGCTGCGAAGCCCCTCATTCACCACTATAGGATATTTGCTCTGCAGGAGTGGGATCCCCCTGCTCCAGTTCAGATGTAATGTATCCATCTCCTCCGTTACCTCACACTTGTTTTCTTCAGCGTCTTCTGCAGTTTGATCACCAGCTTTGTGCTTTTCCCCCTTGCCTTTATCCCCCCTCCCTTCCTTTCTACCTCCCTTTTTGAGGATTTGCAAATCAGCTGCTGATGGATTTTGTCAGGCAGGCTGAGCAGGAAACCCAGCAGGGGGGGAGCAGGAAGTCCTTTCATTGACCCAAAGAGTAACCACTTTGTACTTGCACAACATGCATTGAAAAAAAAAATATTATAGGGTACATCTGGAATACACAAAGTGGATCACGTACGGTTTGTCGTATGTGGGATGTTTGTTGCAGAAATGAAACCATCGCAGATGATGAGCTCAGAAAACAATGTGAAGAGAGAAAGTTTATCTGTGAGGAATCAATTCAGTAACTCATGAATATTTTATAGAAACCTAAATACACTTGTCATAAAATACAGTTAACCTTCCTCTTGTGTTTGGGTTGACACTGACTCATTTTAGGTTTTAAATGCATAAAAGAACCACATTGAATTAATTTATTGCATCAAGGTTTTTGAACTTTGTCAGGAACCTCTATTTCAACAAGATAATACAAAAAAACGTTTTTTCACTAAATTATGAAATGCTCTGGTTGAAATCATGACCTTTGGGTTGTTCGAGTCGGTTTTGACCCAGCAATAAAAATAAGATTATAAAGCAATAATGAAAAGCACTCGGAGAGCGCAGACTTCTGCCAAGGCAGATCAGCCCCCATCACCAAAATTTAATCATTTGTTCCTTGTGCCAGTATCAACATTTCCTCAAAATGTCATCAAAATCCTTTGGTAACTTTTTGAGTTATCTTGCAAACAGGCAAGCAAGCAAACAAACAGACAGACAGATAAACAAACAAACAAACAAACAAACAGACAAACAGACAAATAGACAGACAAACCCCGACGAAAACATAACCTCCTTGGCGGAGGTAATTAGAGCCAAAACTGAAATCATAAGTGCACTGTCAGCCAACACACTGACAGCCATCTCCTCTTCCAATCACGTGAGCTTTTGGGGATTCTCATTTTGCCTTGTTATCCAGTATACCTGCACAAAAACAAAACAAGCAAAGACGGGCATGTCTACACATGTGAGGTCAATTTAGTATAGAGTTGGTGACTTGCAGAGCGCACATCCAGGGGTATACTGACAAAAAAAAAGGCCCGGAGGCTCACACCAAAATATTAAAACCAATATTTTCATGGATAGGGAATTCTAACAAGGTAACCAAGAGATGAGAAACAAATTGGACGATAGATAATGATTTTTTAGTGTATTTTACAGCTACATAAGACATGGGTCAAAACTGACCTGTTAACATAAGAGCTGGTAACAGAAAGCTAACACAAGAGGAAGGATAATGTAAAACTTTAAGGAGCACAACAGAAACATGTCACGTCTCACCTATTTTCTGATAATTTCTAACATTTTCTTATCTGTGTTCTCTGCTACAGTTTCATACAACTTCAAGTACATTTTCAGAACCATGAAACTATGTCTGTGTGTTCTACAGTCAAACATACTTTTTACATTGTGTTCTTAAACAGAAGTCTGGCGCTATGCTACTGAAAACAAATACTGTTGATCAGTAGGATTTTATGTTACAATGCATCGTATCTGTCACATACAACAACCTTTATCATGATAAATAAGTATCATTGTAACACCTTGCATTGTTTTATTGTACAACAGGAATATTTACCTGTTTCAGAAGAAATGCTGAAATATATATCCCATACTGACGTTCAGTTATGTATGGTTTTGATGTCCTACCTGCAAATGTTAGTGGTTAAGTGACAATGTTTGTGAAAGTGCTGAATTTGATAGATGATGGCCAAAATAAAACTACTAATTATTGACAATACATCAAAAATCAGATAAATTCGAATGCAATTGCCTTGAACAGTTTAAGGGAGGAGCACTGTGACACTTCATATTTATGGATAAATTAATCAGGTGTAAATTCAGTACATATTTTATATATATATATATATATACAGTGCAAAAGTTAAAAGTGCAAAAGCCACCTCTAGGATTGTTGATTTTTCAGGGTTGAAGTGAGCATTCATATTTATTCGTCATTGTCTTTTCTTTGGATACAAGTACAAGTAATTATAGGGAACATGTGACAGCCTTAAAAGACACACAAAAAACTGAAGTACATGGGTTGCAAAGGTTGAAGTGACTATTTATTGTGACCCCTGTACCCCTGAATCTTGTATAAAACATGTGAAAATTAATGCAATAAATCTCATATTGTCTGAACAAAAGGGACATGTTGAGCCATGTTAAGTGCAAATACCATCTCTTTGGTTGATAGAAGCTGTTTTTCCCTGAAACTTTTGTTTTTATTGCTGTATATACTTCACATATATCCTGATTGTTAAAACAAAGACTGAGAAATACATATGTGGGGTCATTATAACTTTACTAAACCAACAAACCTAATGTTGACCTAAGACCTTTGCATATTCTGTATGCACTTAATGTTTTTATTTTCTATACTGCAAACTGAATTGCTCCAGAGGAGTTTTATTGTTTGACCTGATATGATCTGTCTTTATTTTTAGAGTTAAAGTCGTAAATTGTGTCTTTTGGAGCTTGAGTTCAATCAGATTCGCTGATTCAATGCTGCGTTTTACAACAGTGTACGGTATTTTGGATTTACAAGTGAAAAGAAAAAGATGAAGACTGACAGGTTAGATGGGTAAATGCAGGTCTAGTTGGCTTCCTCGAGTTCGTTACACCATATATCTTTAAGCCTGTCTATATGGGAATCTACTGAGGCGGTCTTCTAATGGAAAACTAAGTCATTGACCAATTGAAAAATTCTGAGTTTTAAAATACAGTTTAGATAAGTTACACTCTTAACTTTGAGGGACCATCAGCAGTTAAAGCATTTAGTGCTTAAATCACTCTCTGAGATGTTACTGTTTGGATTTAAAGCCAGAAACAATGAATCCTTACATGCTGTGAACTTACAACTCTGTTTACATCACCAGGCGTTAGCGAGCAGAAACATATGTGCATAGACGCTTAGCGTGGCATACCAGGAGGCGTGATCAGCCATCAGGTGCATTCAACACCCCACTGCCTCCACCACCACCACCTCAAAGACAATCACCAGCCTTCAAAGCTTTGCACTCCACACCTGCTCAGGGTGATGGATGGGCAGCTTAGTGTGGCTTGTATCTGTGGAGTGGGCCATCAGGACACCAGGGCCATGTGAATTAATCCCCTCTTTCACTGGCAGCAGGCCCAGTGTGGTATTATGTGCCCTTGAGCTGCCCTAGCTCTCTCTCTCTCTCGCTCGCTCTCTCTCTCTCTCTTGCTCGCTCACACACATTAGTTCCTCTTCATTTTTTCCCCCCTCTACGCTCACTTGTCGTCACTCAGCACTCAGAGGTCACAGAGGCAGCATGTAACACAGGGAAGTGAGAGCAGCGATGGTTTATGTGAATGAAAGTGCATGCATGAAAGAGGAAAATGGACAGTGTTTGTCATTGTACATCAATAGGCTTAACAGAGGAAGCGGAGCATCATCTTCACAGGGCACCATGGAAGACATAAAGTACTGATGACACTGGTGAAACATAAAACAAACAACAAGCATTTTAGGAGAATGTGACATTTTGCAGCCAGTGACAGAAGGCATCACCTCAAAATTCATATTAGTCTCATCACGGGGATGATCAAGGATGACCAGATCCCAACAAACTTACATTTTCACATAATGCCTTTCTAACTCAAACTAGAAACACATGCAGTGCTTTAAAAGGGTTAGGTTTGCAGCATGTGAATGATTCCTCAAATAGGCTGTATTTTATTTGAGAATGACAAATACATGAAACATAGAAAGACACTTTCAGGTTCCATGATGTTATGTGATTTGACGCATTTGTATGTGGTTCTTTAAATGCACATTTTCAATTTGCAAGTTAAAACTGCAAAGATTTCACCAATTTTTTCACTATGAGAAGCAGAAAATTTGGTGAAAGGTCTGAATCGAAGTGTGAAATCCACTGTAAGCTGATCACTGTCATAACAGGTGGTGTCATTTCATCTCAACATTGAACTAAATCCGCATACTGCACATTCTATCCAACAATCCAGCAGCAAATACCAAATATTAGAGATGATTCAATAGTTTGAATACATATTGACAATACATGTTGTTTTACTATTTATGCAGACTAAGCATAGAATTTTGTTGTAAACTGTCACAATTTTACAAAAAAAAAACAAACATGGAAGATTATTTGTTTTCTGTGGGATTGAATAGTAAATAACACTATGTTTAATTGTTCAATAAATGTTGTAAGCTCTTCTCTGACACAGGTGTGATTCACAGTTGACAATTTATATCTTCCACAAGGGCTCATTCTCCAATAAACAGCGTCTGTGGTTTCCATGGGCTCCCCTACCCCCATCCCAAGGGTCCCAGTGCAGCTGCATTGCCTGCACTGTTTATGTGCAAACCCTTGAATTTGATTATTAAATGTTTCAGTCTGAGTGCCAACTTTTTAACTCAGATTCACAGTTAAAATATGTCACTGCTACTGATACGCACCCACTGCTAATGAAACAATGCCTAATATTCATGGGACATGGAAATTAATATTTTATGATGTGGATTTTTTTTAAGAATTCAGTTAAAGTTTGTAAAACATTTTAGATGGAAACCTAACTGGTGTCTTCTTGAGGCCATAATAAATTTGACACAAAATGTGGGATATGAAATGAAGGGAAAAAATGCTGCAGATTCCCCATGTTTTTAAAGCCCTAAAGGAGAGATTCTGTGCCTCCTCCGGAAACAAATAAAGGAAAATACATTGTGAATTGCCATAGATCTACATTTTTATTGATTTTTCGACTGTAAAAACTCTCTGAAAGTTTAGTTTCTATGATAAGATAAGATAAGATAAGATAAGATAAGATAAGATAAGATATGATAAGATAAGATTATTACTTTATTGATCCCAGTATTAACAGCAGCATACAACATACAAACAGCATACAAACATACAACAAACATACAAGCGTGAAACATGAAATATAAAGAGAATTCTACAATTTATATCACTGTATATTTCACATGTTTATTGTCTTTTTGTGTCTTCAATTGAATTCTAGTCTTTTTACTCTTACATCTTTTTTGTCTTGTTACAGCTTGTGTAAATGAGACCATGTCGAGGTCAACATTTATCAAAGAAAATTAATTCACATATGATATTGTTGGTGTATATTTTTCTGTGAAAAGAGGTGATGACACGCACATCCAATCACTAAAAGGTGTGCAGGATCCCAAAGAAACAATGGATGAAAGAATCAGATAAGGTCTGTACAACCTAAGCTCCTCAAAAAAAAAAAAAAAAAAAAAAAAAAACTGTTGTGAAGACAAATTCTTTTTTGAGGAGCTCACAGGTTGTGCTGACCTTATCTGATTCTTTCATTGTATATTTTTCTTTGCCCATTGCTGATCCAATAAAAATATCTTGGTACCAGTTTGGAGAAACACACCGATAGTTGGCACAAGCCCCTGAGCCTTGAATACTACTTCTGTTTTTATTTAGGTGATGCTGAATTCCTTGCTCTACATAATACAGTAAAATAACCCACACATTTTTGTCTGTTTTGTTTGTAACCTGCTGTCGTAATTTCCCTAGACATGATTTCATGGTGTTTTGAAACCTGTTACGCACATTTACACAAACTCTCAGCAGAATGTGGAAATGTATTGCCAAACACTGCTATGACTGCATTTTATTTGTCCTTCTGCATATTCACACTAGCTCAGCGTTTGTCTGAGCTTTCTTACATTTCCACTGCATAAGCGTCGCCTCGTCTGATGACTAACGTGGTAATCACACTAATTCATTGCCGTTTATTGAATTCAGGAACCATGTGCGAAAAACATTCATCTTAGGCAATGCACTATGGCAAATTTTAGCTTCTAGTTGATTTATATCTACAACTCCTCAGTGTTACAATCAACATTATTTTATATCTAGTCTTCAACTCTGTGCTGCTTTTAGTCACTTCAGCAGTCAAAGCAACTCCAGTGGACTGTAGAGAATGAGACTGACAAATACAGGATGTGAATGAGGGGCTGTGAAGCTACTTTTTCAAGCGATAACAGAAATTATATGAAAAAGATGTTGTTGGTGTGATTTTACTACGCTCCATAGTGCTTGAAATTGTTTAAAGATGCCCTGTAGAGATGCTATAAAATGGAATTAAAACTAAATAAATTATTTCCAATATGTTTTTTCACTGACATCAAAATTTTAATCTTATCCCTTGGCTTTATTTAAGAACCAAGACTCATTAACTTGCCAAAATTCCTTGCATATTCATTAATTTTATTGGTTCATTCATTTTTTACTCTATCAGCAGGAATGGTGTTGAGTTTATACTGTATATTGCATGCATAAAAGCTGCATGTTAGATGGCATACTTGTTTTTGTACAGAGAAGTTACTTTAAAAGTAGAGAGGCAATATGGTTTTGTTTTGTTCAATCAAAACTGTATCTGTCTCAACACTTTCCAACATCCATAACCTATTATAGCTCCAGATTGAGTCACAAGATATTTACCTTTATATGCAGAGTTTGTTTGAACAGGAATATTTTCAATTTAACAAACAGCTCAAACAAATCAATGATATGACAGAATAAAAGGAGTATTTCTCAAGTTTTTTAACCGCTCGAGGAATTAAAAGTCAAATGATTATTCTTTCCATGTTTCTACTACCAAATTATTAACCTGACATCCTTAATAAACTATAAAGGCCCAAACATCCACCACTGAATAAAATCTTCTACTGATCTAAGATGTTTAATACCCACTGATCCACTAATCCTATCAATATTTGTAAATAACTGGTGAAAAATACAGTTTGTAATCTTTTCATGTTCATCAGATATGACCCATTTGGACGTTCAGAAACTCAATAGCGAATGTGGAAACACTGTCATCTTCAACAACATTCATTCACTAGTAAAAACTATGGAGTTAGATCAATGACACACTTGGTTTTACATTCAGTTAATAACATATTTTGATTTTAAAAAATCTGTTTTTCTTCAGTTTTCTCTGTTTTTGATATAATAACCCTCAACTTTATTCTGAGCTTTTGTGAATATCTGATCAGTGAATTAAATACAGGAAAAAACATGAGTTAGACTGAAAAAATGCAAAATACAGAAGACATTATAAAGGGTGGTAACTTACTTAAGAAAGGTTAAATAGAGAGGGCAGATTCATTTGGGAACTGTCATAAAAGTAGCACTGGGTCTTTATGGGTTAATGCTCACTAAGTAAAACTTGCCAGTCGTCTGCTGAAATCTTTCCGTGTCCCGGAGAAAAGCAGACTCTGTACACATTTTGAGGTGAATCATCTTTCCTCTGTCTGTGGCACACACTGTGACACATTGCAGACAACACCAAAAAATAGCTCTTAAAAGACTCACAAACTTCCAGATAACCCTGTATCCCAGAGGTTAGTCTAAGAAAAAGAGAACTGCTTTAAGATTCTGCTTAAATATTTACACATTTTCATTATAATCATGTGGTTTGATAATGGAAGAACCTGTAAAAAATACAGTTGCCCATGAAGTTGGAATAAAATATTTTCATCTCCTCATAAAATGATTGTGACAGTGTGATTTATTCCTGATAAAGTGTGACTGGTAATCTTTGCAGCTGATCAAAAGTAATTTGATGATGTGTATAAAGAGAAATAAAAAGAGGAATGTGTCAGAAAAAAACATTATTCCAACTTTATGAATAGCAGTGTATTTGACTAAGTATAACAAGGATTTGTGTGGATACTGAAGGGACAAAGACACTTACTGGAGCCACATTTTACTTGATAAAACTATCATCTTCAGGGTAATTTAGTCAACAGAAAAATGTCTCATGTGAAACCAGAATGAAATTCCAGCATGTGATTCCACTTCAGCTACATCTGACCTTTGGGTTCACACACATTGCATGAAATATGTAATATTTATGTCAGTTTATGTAAACTTTAGTCTCAGTGGCATGGTCTTTGATACTTCTGTCAGTTTTCCCTCTTCAAAACCATGGCATGAAGTATTCTGGTCTAGGGGTCTTCAAACCCTGGCTCCTGGGCCACATGTGGCTCTGTAGTCTCTCCAGTGGATCATTGTGGCTTTGAAGATATGGAGAGAGACTATTTTTGAACATTTTGCTGTCATTATCGCCAATCAAAACCCATTTTTACTTTGTCTATAAGTAAATATGTGCAGAATGTAGGATAAAAAAAAAACTTCTCTTTAACATTTAATTGTCAGGCATCTTTTTGTTCAGTTTAATACACACAAACTCAGTTCACATTTGCTCAGTCTGCCTCTTTCTGAGTACACCTACACATGCTGGTGGAATTTGTTTTTCAGTTTTGTGTTTGGTCATAGCGCCCCACAAATTAAAAATGTAAGTCACCAATGTTTGTTATTGTACAATTTCATAAATGCCCCAAATAATGCCACTTTGTAATGAAAATCTAATGTTAAAGTACCAAATAATCATAAGTAGGCTGCAGCAGATTAGCCACTGTGGTAAAACATGGAGGAAGTCAGATATTTTTCACTTTAGATTCTGATGGGTGCTGACACTTAGTCCATACCACGTGTAGCTATTCAGGTTGTCTCTGGAAAGCAGTTTTTGAAAAGTTCATTTCACTGCACTTCAGTGAAGTCTCTTTACGAAGTCCAATACAGCATGAAATATTTTAACAAATTTGTTCAGACAGTATATTCCTTTACTGAAAAATATTCAGTATCTCCTAAAACTTGTATTGTTTTCTGTATTTCACCCTCTGTACTTTTAAAGGTACAAAATCATATGTAAAACCCCTTTTATTCAGCATGCACCTTTTGCTGAATAAAGCAAACGCAGTGGAATAATACTAGATGAACGCTGTGCAGCTGAAACTATTTCTCAATAGAATGGAATAAATCTGCTTTGCACATTGCAGAGTTTTGCACAAGTGACTTAAAATGCTTTAAATCAATATTCACAGACTCATTACAATGTGTCTAGTGTTTTTCTTAGCTTTTTCAGTATTTTGCTATTTTGGATCGAAACACAATTTGGAGATGTCCTTGAGAACTGCTAACTCGTTTGTACGTTTTGCAGACAAGAAACAGCCTTTTTTGGCTTTATATGTTTATGCATGCAAATACTTGATGCACATCTCAATGCATTACCACACAAGACCGTGCACACTGACACCTATAGTCTTCAAAACAGAGTGACCTCCACTCTGATGTCAGATGATAAAAAGGCCACACCTCTCCTGAGCAAAAACGTTTTTTTTTTTATTTCTCGTTGAAAGGAACTTGGTAGAATATTACAGCAGAACACACATGACTGAAACAGCTGCCATTTCACATAACACAGTACAGGAAGAAGGATGTAGAGTTCAATTTCATGTGTAATATTATATATAGTATATTATATCAATAGAAAAGAGAAAAAAACTATTGCTCCCGGGTGTTTCTTTTTTCATATGGCCTTTCTCTGCTGTGTTGAAGTGGGTAAAGTAAAATTCAACGAGAGGTTTACAAAGGAAGTGGGACAATAAAAGTGACATTCCCCAAAGCATGGGAACTTTGTGGCTTTTTTTATTAGGCTGAGAAGTAAACTTTAAACTTTTTTCCATTGCAATACAGAAATAAAACTTAAAACCGCTCTCAAAAATGGATAAATACCATCATACAGCAATCAGAGTATGCAAAAGAAAAGAACACAAGGCAGCTCCGCGAAAGAGCAGGCATGCAAAAATGATCATATTTTAAAAGGAGCACTAAAGACAAAATGTTGATGGTTGCAGATGTTTATGTTTGCGTCATATGGCAACTGATGTAAAGCCAATTTATGATAAAACATGATAAAATGGGTGGACTGAAACGAGGGGACAACTTGATGCTCGGTAAAGTGAACTGGAGTGCTGAGTGTTTGCTGACAAACTACTTCAATGAAGTTGTTTTTCTAGAAATTGCTATAACATACTGTGTTATCAATTTGTTGTACTCTTCTTAATTTCCTCTAAGGAATAAAAGAAATGTTAGGAAAAAAGCAGGTATGAAATATCACCCTGGACAGTTGCATCCAAGTTTAGTGTTTTAAATAAGCCACTTCAGGCAGCATTATCTAATAAATGTCTCATATTTCTAAGACATATTGCAATATATCTCTTTTGAAAAATAATTCTATCTATACTTGATCTTTTAGTAAGTAAATCTCTTCCAGTATATATATTTTTTTTCTTTAGGTAAAGCACACCACTGTGGGTTTTTGTTTTCCAAAAGCACCTAATTTCTTACAATCAGACTGAATATTGCTTCAGTCATTAATGGTCTGAGTTCAAGATTAAAGGATCCAAATGGTGCACCCTAAATAAGTCGACAAGGTCAATTCCCTTGAGACTTTAGCTCAAGCCCGGCAATATTAAGCTTTAACTCAGAAATTGTGACCAGTGCTGGAGACCTGAGCTCACTGCATCCCCCGACAGAGAGGTCACAGGGGTCACACATGGGCCTGCATCATATGAGACATCATCAGTTGCCACAGACGTCTCAACTGCAGCAACTGGCTGACCAGATCTGCACCCAGAACCTCTCGAGAATGATGCACAGGCACAGGTGATGCTGCTATACCCCAAAATATGGATGAAACTTGCCAGTCCTGAGACACAAGCCGCATGTGTGCGGGCCTCGACACATATCAGCGATTGGAACAGGAGGTCAGCACCTGAGGGATGCCCATGAGGGAGGGAAGAGAGGGGGATGGAGGGTCATTTGGACTCATTTGGATTTGTCAAGAGAATCCAAATGAGTTGTGTGCTTGTAACAGATCACCTTTAATGGGAGCGGATATCCTGCAATGCCAAGAATGCCCCCGATAGTTGAGACCGTGGCTCTGGGTGTTGTGGGTGTGTCTGGGCAACCTGTTGCGGGTCACTTTGACAAAACACACACAGCCATGGTGAGTGATGCAGGTGCTCCGCCTCAACCCCCCACTCTGCACCTGCTGGTTTGAGTTTGTTACATGTTTCACACTTCCTTAGCATCATCAACAGACTACAGGTCAGCACCAGGTGAGCTCTTACCACTGGATATCGACCAGGAAGTGGGACTGGGTACCTACGGCTGTGTCTTAAGCACTGTCAAACTTAATTTGTTGGGCTACGTGAGGTTATCAAATGGACAATCATAGATATATATAGATATATATAGATATATATTTATATATTATTTTTTTAATCAATGGGGAATCTCATACAAGAGCTGACTACTGCAGTCCGCACTCATTTATCTATAACATCCACCTACACTTTAGAACATTATTCTCTTATATAGACAGTAATTTCGAAGTCAAATATACTTTATGTAACTCCGTTGTTTTAGCATTTTAAAGTTCGAATCGTCATGCACAGAATAGTCGATCCACTCTCTCTTTCTCTGTTTATCTCCAGGCTTTGCATCATGTTGTCAGCTTCATCACTAGTAGCCAGCTCTCCATCAATCGTCGTCCACGTCGTCGCCCTCTGACTCCTCTCCGGCTCTCCTCTCGTACATCTTATCCCTGTGCCGCTCCTGGATCTCTTTCATTTCCTCGGCGTAACGGCTGAACGCTCCCCCGAACTTACTCCATGCCTTAAACGGGATTGTGATAGAGTTTCTGTAACTGGGCTTCACTTCGCTCACCCGCAAGAAAACTCCGTACTTGTTGGATCCCACGTCAAAGAAGAACCGCTTGGAGTCCACCATGATCGAGGTGCCCTCCGGAAGCTCGCTGTAGCCCCCGGCCCCTCCGCCGCCGGCCAGCTCCTCCTCATCTCCCCCGTAGTCGTCTATTAATTTGGCTAGGGCGTCGCGAAACTCTATTAAGCCCTGGGCCGGGAGTGCGATGGTTTGTCCGGCCTGCAGGCCAGCACCGGGGATGCCACCTACTCCGACTCCGAAACCGGGGCCTCGGTTTACGGTCTGCCGGATCCGGAGAAACCGACCCCGCTGGTTCTCCTTCAGGTCGAGGTAGTATTTTCGGTTCTCACGCACCAGGAACTCACTCTTCAAGGCCCGTCTAGGCCCGGTGTCATCCCCACCGGATGACTGAGCGATCTGCTCCGGAGTGCTAGGCCCAAGCTGGGCGTAGTGCTCTATGAAATCCCCCAGGTAGTCGCGGAACTCTGCCGCAACTGACATAGAGAGGGTCAGCCGACTTTTCGAGCCTCCGGCGCCGACCTCGGCGATTTTGATGAACCGGCCTTTGGCGTTCTGCTTTACATCAAGATAGAAGCGTTTGTTCTGAATGTCCAGCCGCTTCGAGGCCAGCTCCTGGGTCTCCGGTTCCCGCTGGTAGTGCTGAAACCCGCCGCCTCCTCCCCCTCCACCGCCGCTGCTGCCACCGCGCTCACTGCCACTGTCCCCATCCGCCATCTTCGCCACCAGCAGCCCGTTTCTCTGCGTATCTTTGACCCCCACCCCCCCTTGCTCGCCGAGCTTGCAGAGGAAACCGGACGCTGGCTGTTTGGTTCCCATTGGCTGCTACAGCTGTCTATTATAACATCAGACGGACAGCTCTCATTTTAATTGGCCAGTTCTCCTGTCTGTGTATAAAATGTACCAGCCTCTGGATGACATTCGAGCACATATTGTATTTACAGTCCATAACAGGTCTCTACGTCAGTAATGAACTCGTATTTAATAAATCAACACAGCACAATTTCTCCTATTAAGAATTTATTTTAGTTGCATTTAGATGATACAAGCATATTAGTACTGCTCTCGATACAAACATTGATGTATTCCAACCGGTCATGATACCAATATGCTGAAATGTGCTCATATTAAGTAGTTAATGGTAACTGTACACCGGTGCCTCTGTATTTTGTACATTTTTGGGATGGATGCCCCTGGAAGGACACTCCACACACTGAGTCCCGCCTACTTGTTGGTTTCGTGCGCAAAGACAGCGGCCGTGATCTGGGGTGGGGGATGGGTAAGCTTTGCAAAACATTTTGTGATTGGTCGAAGCAGATATTCGAAGTAACATCGGAGGTTTTGATTGGACATTCAGACTCCCACGAGGGGTCGCATGCAAAAGATTTGCAAAAGGGTTTATTGTTTCTTTGCTTTCGGGAGCCGAAATTGTTTGCTATCGACACAGTTCTACAATCAAATAACTGCACGGAAAAATGGTAAGTGCGCTTCGGTTACTGCTACATGTGTCATAAAGGACCCTGTTGCATTTTTTCCATGATTATCGAGCAACTGTAGAAAGTACTCTTTAAATTTGAAGCTAGTAAAATTCGAACAGAAGGTGTGTGGTTAAAAAGGTTTGCTAAAGAGCTAACTGTCAGCTAACACGTTAGCTTTCACGTTAGCGCTGAAAGTCTGAATTTTGTGGATAATCACCCAAAAGTAACACCGTGCTTGCTATGGATGTGTTTTTATGAACCTTACTTTTTAGCTGAAGTCTTAAGATTCCTCCAGCGTTCAAACTTTGATTCATAGGAAAGTGTTTTTTGACTTCGATAGCCTCTTATCGGTGGGTTAGCAACCGTTAGCAAGCTAAGTTTAGCCGTTTGACTGGCTCAACGGTAGAATAGGTTTGCTGTCTTTCGAGTACAAATGTACGAAATGTGAACAGAGCGGTCCGAATTAAACATCTGAGTTTTTATTAACATCGGCCATCTGTTTCAGATGAGCTTTTACGTGCCGAAATCTGCAAAGAAACTTGGGTGGTTAGTGCGGCGCGTCTGTTTTCCGTTAGTCGCGGGGTTATTAGGAGCCAGCAGTTCGCTGACAGCCTCTTGTGTTTTTGTTAGAATATGTAACTTCATATTCCGGTTCAGGCTCACGTATTTACTGTTTATTGGTTATATAGGCAGTTTCAGATAAGTGCTCTTGGTACTGCTTCTTACTTAATATTTTGTTTTCGATTGGCGGGAAAGCAATTTAGTTTAACCGGCCATCTGCAGTCATCCATTGTAGCGCCGTATGATGTGTTTTGAGTTGGTATTGGATGTTTAATTGTTTAGGAATTAAGTCCTGACAACTCAATGTACCTCGTTTGATTTGCATATTTGTTTATTTGGAAGTGTGTAGGTAGCCTACTGTAAACAATTTTGTAGACTTTTTGAAATCTCTGTTACATAGATCACTAATATTTGGGTTTTGTAGCGTTTGTTTTTCTAAACTATTTGCTTTCTAATTTTTTATGTTCGTTGTTTTATGTGCTATCTTGTTTTGGTTCCTAAATTTGTGTGTTCTTCAATAACACTGATACAGGCAGGAGGCAAAGCTGGGAAGGACAGTGGAAAAGCCAAGGCAAAAGCAGTATCGCGCTCCCAGAGAGCTGGTCTGCAGGTAAGTTTCTTCTAATTTAATGCAGATGCTGAGTATGTCACCTATCTTGCCTCTTTGTTTGCCTCATTGTATTTATTTTCTGTCAGTTCCCAGTGGGTCGTATCCACAGGCACTTGAAAACTCGTACAACTAGCCATGGTCGCGTAGGAGCGACAGCAGCTGTATACAGCGCAGCTATCCTTGAGTACCTCACTGCTGAAGTAAGCTCTTCCCATTTTGCGTATGCTTGTGTTTTGCAGTGACACGCCATGTTATGATTTGTCAATACATTTCTTAAAGTAAGTCTTACTGTGTTTTCATTCTCAGGTACTAGAGTTGGCAGGCAATGCTTCCAAAGACTTGAAGGTGAAGCGTATTACTCCCCGCCACTTGCAGCTGGCCATCCGTGGTGATGAGGAGTTGGACTCTCTTATCAAGGCAACAATTGCTGGAGGAGGTGAGATGACATCACAAACTGAGGAACATGGTTTAAATATCTGATTCATGTTCTGTTTAAGTATTAGGTTTTTGTGTGTTGTTGCTTAATGGTGCATGGATAATGTCTAAGTGTGCTGCTGATCCTGGTGTTATACTTACTGATCGTATGTAAACCTAAGAAACCCTGGCTTGAAACATTTGATCTGACTGTTGGCTTTGCTTTCAGGTGTGATTCCTCACATCCACAAATCCCTCATTGGGAAGAAGGGCCAGCAGAAGACTGCATAGATGCCATGTTGACCAGAAATTTTGGGGCTTGGGTTTTGATCGGACCAGGAGTTCACTTTTGTTCTTTTTTATTATTAATATTATAGCGAACGAAGAGTGATTGTTAGACTTTGTGTTGTTGTTATATTTTCCCATATCTAGAAAAAGTACAGAAAACCCCCTTAACAGCAAAACCCTTTGTATGTTATTGTAGAACGTTTGACTGGGGAGTTCATAATCATTTCAAAAGTGACAGTGAATTTGTTTGATTGGCTTGGAACTGTAATGTTTTATACAAAGAAATTGTTAAACCATTTTTTTATATAAAAAAACTTGTTTCTGTGGTTATTTTCTTGAAGTTACAATATTTACTATAATACAAATTTTTAAGGTAAAACTTTTTTTTGGACAGCATAATAGATAACAAGACGGCTAAATGTGAGATGGTGCTTTGTTTCCTTTTAACTTACTGTAATATTTTGAACTGCACAAGAATAGTGATGTATTAAACAAATTTTTTTACATCAAACTGAAAATAACTGAAAAGTTCTTACAACTCTTCCAGTGTTTTGTGTTACTGTTCTTGAAAAAGTTCTGCAGAAAAATCAGTTTAAGTTTTTGGAGTTCTGATACATTACCACCAATCCAGCAATTGTTTTGTGTCGCATACTCTTGAACAATTACAGTTGGTCAGCTGTAGGTCACTACCAAAGTATTGCCATTCTAGTGGTATATGCGGAGGAGAACATGACTGTAATATTGCTTACATACTGGTAAGCACCAAATGATCTTAGTTAAGGACATACATTCTCAACTTGAAATGTGTAACTCGTGTAAATTAAATGCATTTTAATTTTAATGTCCGGAGTTAAAACTAACAAAACTGTCAAGAGACTTAAAGAATCAAATAGGAAATTTTAACTAAATCAACACTTTCCTGTATTTTGACTTAAAAACCGTGGATATGTTTTTGACATTTCCATTTGGCCATCCAAATCAGAAATGTCATTTTCCTGTATTTATTCTGTGTGCCAGCAGGGGGAGCCACTGCCATTCTAAACGTTCATGCTCTTGTCTGAATTACATGATTATTAATACAAATAAATCCCACAAATAAAAATCAGAAATTATGGCGCCACCTCTGCTCTTCGGATACGATAGGAAATCAAATCTATTTCAAATAAGATATCCAGAATATTTGTTGAAATAATGGTGGTGATAGCAAATGGTCTCAAATCATCTAGCTGCACAGTATTCTGAGACATTTTTTGTTCTCTTCACAAATATATTCAATACATGGCTTTGTCTTATGATTGTATGATGATGTATCTTTGAAAACTGGGTCTCAATTGACTTTAAAGTGGAGTTTCTACTTACACTGGTCTACATTAGAAGAGTTCGGGATTTTGAATAAGATGACCACAATCAAAAATAGAATTTAGGATCAAACCACTATTTAAGGAGAGTAGATATGGAAACACAAAAAAGTTATCCTAAAATCTTTGTTCTTATTTACGAGCTCATTGCTATGTTTCCTTCAACATTCTCCTGATGACACAGAAACCCCCGACTGCAAATGAAAAAGACAAAAACAAAACCGGAAGAGGAAAAGAATCATGACTCATAGATTTTCCAACACTGAAATGGAGGAAGAGAGGGGTGTCAATACTACTAATATATAATAATATATAGTAAAACATTTGTTGAAGAGTCAGTGTCCTATTGAGTTCTATTTTTATTATTTGGGAAAACAGGGCTTCTGTGTAAAATACTTGATAGACACTTGCAAAATTCTTGTGAAGATGCTGATTCATGTTGAGTTTACGCACATGAAAGTTTAACCGCTGATTTAAAAAAAAAAAAAAATCTGAAACCCTTACATAACCAATGTGAGAAGTTTGCTATTGAGTTCATTCCTTAAAAAAAAAAAAAAAAAAAAAAAGTCGCACATCATACACAACCACAATACACTCATACTGATTGTTTTTGTCTGTGTAAACCCTGCTGCGTTGACTCAAAGTGTGTGCTGTTGTGTGGGCAGCTCTAGATTGTCAAGTCTTCAAACATCTCGCTTTTCCTCTCACAAGTCGATGAAACGAGTTAATGCTGTTTTGACACTACATAGAGGGAAACAGTCACATTAGCACTCATTACAGCTCTCTGAATGACTTTGTGCTTTTCCATGATGTCTCTAATAATCTTTCTCAACCTGAACAACCAGGAACCAAATGTGCCTTATCCCCACCGTTCTGCTATTCAAGGCTGTAATATGTCAGCTCTGTTATGCTGTTTACATTTTATTGTACCTTTATCTGTGGCTATGTCACGAACTGTGGCATTTTTCTGAAGCGAACTATACACTGACATTGATGATGCTGTTTGTGAAAAACTGAACTTCAGCCTTGACAGAAGTCTTTACAGTCCCTCTGAATGCCAGTGAAATGGAAAAAAAGGCTTCATGACTTGTTAGTTTTATTCACTATGTGGTGATGGGTTCTTAATTATCTCTGTCAGGAAATTTGAATGGCAACATGACCCTCTCTTCAACCAGAAATTTCCAAAACTTTTGTATGTAATCTTGTAAGTGCTGAGAGCTGAGATTGATTTAGGGTGTCAGAGAAGTTTTCAACTGCCAGGAAGTGTTGATGAATGTAAACTCTG
Organism: Apogon hyalosoma; assembly: GCA_037367295.1. Classification (NCBI taxonomy): domain Eukaryota; kingdom Metazoa; phylum Chordata; class Actinopteri; order Kurtiformes; family Apogonidae; genus Apogon; species Apogon hyalosoma. Next base: position 1,825,466 of record JAPQRP010000030.1, on the reverse strand, counting down.
ACATGCATATTCAGCCTCTCCTCTCATTTGTCTTCAGTAAACTTATTCTCGCTGCATTTGTCATTATCATAATTAGTTGTCCTTTTCATCTCAACAACACCTCAGCGTCACGCTCGCTTCGTTATTCCGTTTGCAGTTCAAACTGTCAGTGTCAGAATATCTCTTTATGAGCTGCAAATGATGTCGGAGAGGATGAGTGATGAGGCTGCAGAAGAACGAGCAGCTCTGAGGGTAACAGGAACAAAAAGCTGTGGATTAGAAAAAAAAAAAGAAAAGAAAAAAATCACGACACGTCTAAAGTTTTGTTTACTTTTCTGACTCAGAGGTGTGATGACTCCCAGAGATAAAACATGATGTTTCAATTTCCTGGATGGTGACAATCCAACACTGAGAATTTTACAACAGCAACTATGAGACGCTGTTTAGAATGTAAATAAAACAGAATGGAATTATTTGGAAAACTCATAACCCTGTATTTTATTCACAACAGCATCATGAAAACGCCACATGAAAAATTTAGAAAATTTGGCATTTTGAGAAAAAAATAATGAATTTGATGGCAACAACACAGCTTTAAAAAGTTTGGACAGGGCCATATTTACCAAAGTGTAACACCCCCTCTTCTTTTAACAACAGTCTGTAAATGTCTGGAACTCAGGGGACCAGATACGGAAGTTTTTAGACCAGAATGTTGTTGTGTGCTCATCTGATAAAGGGGTCAGTATATAATTGAGGGACTTTTGAAATCCATGGGATATATCGTGCATGCATTTTATCCCAACTGGTCAAGGCAGACGGCCATCCTCCAGGAGTCTGGGTCTGCTCCAGGTTTCCGTCTGTTAAAGGGAAGTTTTTCCTCGCCACTGTCACCTCTCACAAGTGTTTGCTCCTGGAGGATTCTGTTGGGTTTCTGTAAATTAGCTTCAGAGTCTGATTTCAACCGGCTCTATATATAAAGTGTCGTGAGATAACTTTTGTTATGATTTGGTGCTATATAAATAACATTTGATTTGATACATATTTATTAAAAGCAAAAAAAAAAAAAGTTTTGAAGTTTATGTTCATTGATCATGTCTTTAGAAATTCCATAATTATTAAATACGGAAACATCACTTATTTAAAAAATGATTAATAAACAAGTAATAAATGACTGAATATACTAAAATGTCAACTAAATAACCATCTGAATTTAATAACAGCTACCTTCTAATCAGTTAAACAATAATAAAATGAGCTTATTCAAAAATTGTTTTGATTGTGTTCTTTTTATTTAGTTGAGATAATCATGACAGATATCTCTATTTTGTCAATATATAAAATTTTATATAGAAAATAACAAATTGTATCTGGCCAAGAATAAGTTACCCATTACAAAAAACACCTCTGAAGGAAGTGTGTTAATTCAGTTCAAATCACATGACCTGCTCCACATGATGTCATTTCCTCTTGAAGAAAAAAACACTGGCAAGACTCCAAGGTATGTCCTTTCTCCTCTTTCTTAGTTATTTAATATAAAGTAGTGTGTGAGTCAAATGTGTATTTATCGCACTCTTATGTCAACAGTGTTACTACAATATTTTTTAGAAATAACTTTCAATTTTACCCAGTTGTATATATGATATTTAGAAGAATCTTTCTGTAAAATGCCATGTGGTGTTATGATTCTGCTGATTTTAGGCCTGAAAACATCAAAAATATCAACCATACTTGTCTATGTTACCCTGTAAAGGAAACTCAAAAAGTCCCTCTGTTATATATTGACCCAAAGGATTTTAAAGTCCTGGATCTTCTTTGTAATTCTTGTGTGATGATGTACCAAATGTTTTCAGTTGGTCAGAGGCCTGGATTTCAGGCTGGCCAGTTCAGCGCCCTGACTCTTTTACTTCAAAACCATGCTGTTGTAATTGATGCACTTTATCACTGTCATGCTGAAATATCCAAAACCTTCCCTGGAAAAGATGTCATCTGAATGGGAGTATCTGCTGCTCTAAAGCCGATCTGCTTTTCAACCATTGATGGGGCCTATACATGTACAAGGTGCACATTCTACGGTCACTAATGCACCTCTGTACCATCAGACATGCAGACTGATGGATGGTCCTTCGCTTCTTTAGTCTGATGATGTCAGAGAGAGGCTGAGAGATTTAGTGATTTATTCCGAACATGCAATGAAATTTAACATTTATGTGAACAAGTAAAACAGAAATGATAATACAAAAATCAACAATCAAGACAATCTTAGAAAGAAAAACAGCACAAACAGTTCATTTTACATGCCCGAAAAGGGGTGAGAAGAAGTGTAACTTGATGTGGTGTCCATGGCTTCCAAAAAGTATCCCAAACTTTGATTCATCTGACCGCAGAATACTTTTCCACTTCACCTCAGTCCATTTTTAGCCAAGATCATGGCATTCCTGAATCATGTTCATAAATGATATAGATTCTTCTTTACATGATAGGAGTTAAACCTGCATTTGTGGTGTGTTCACAGACATGATTTCTGGAAGTCTTCCCGAGCCCATGCAGTGATTTCCATCACAGACTCACGTCTAGTTTTAATGCAGTTCTGCCTCAGGTCCCAACAATCACAGGTGTCCAATACTGATATTATATATGAAGATTTCTCAAGACTCTTGTATTCCTGTGATTGTATTATGTTCTGTAGATGATGATGATGATATATTCAAAGTCTTCGCACTTTTATGTTTTACAGTTTTTCACAGATAGTTGAATTTCTGTCCATCTACGTCTCTAAGATGGCCTTTTATTGCCATTCATTTCACTGACCTGCTGCCAAATTATCTTATTAGTTAAAATGTCTCTCCAGCTTTTTCATACTAAAATACTTTTACATCCCAAGTTTTCTCAGTTTAAACATTTGATATGTGTTTTGTGTTCTATTGTGAATAAAACATGGGTTTATGAGATTTGCAAATCATTGCATTCTGCTTAGATTTGGGTGCTTCTATGAAAATGGTCCTAAAAACAGGACAGAGGGTCTAAAAATTCAAACCAGATGTAAACTAATGTTATGAAGCAAGTTTAGAAGCACTCTGGGCCTATTTTAAAATAAATATTAACTGAGATAAAAAAAAAAAAAAAAATAT
>JAPQRP010000030.1:1787950-1812485 GCA_037367295.1 Apogon hyalosoma | reverse complement strand
ATGAGCCATGTGGTTGAATCAGGTGTGTTGGAAGAGGGAAACATCTAAAACATGCAGGACAGCGGCCCTCGAGGACCTCAGTTTGACACCCCTGCACTAGACAGTCCTTTCCTATTCCAGTGTTACATGGTTTCCCTGGAGCCCCGCCCCTTCAGGAGACTAGAGGTGGATCATTCCAAAGAGAGAAGCAAATTTACAGGTTTCAGCTGATTTTGGCAGTACTTCTGAATGTCATTACACTAAACTGATTTGTTTAAGATCACAGATCAGGAGAAAATGGATTTTGTTTGAGGGCTTTCTCTGTCTCCGGAACAATCTCTGGCAAGATCATGCAACACAAATCTAATCTGGAGGAGGTACAAAAAAGGGAATGAAATAAAACAAGTGAGAATTAGGATGAAATGATGGCAAACATCAGGAAAAACATTATATTAGTTTGTGATGATTACTGAGTTTAGACCTTAATAAACTACTTTCATGTGTCCACAATGTTCTCACTCCTGACCACACCCCTTAAGGAAACAGGAAGTGAACGGTTTCATATCACTGGTGAAGTGTACGTTGAGCCATCTTTGTAAATAGAGGATCTTTGACTAGAGTGAGGTCATTGTAAAGTTCATTAACATGTGTGATGGTCTTGTTAATGCAACTTCTTCACCACATGACAATTTTTTTTTCTTTTTGCTTCGACAAGTCAGACTTCAAAGTCAGTAAGCCCTAAAATCTTATTAAATAATAATTTAGAAAATAATTTAGATTTACAAAAAAAATATTAGAAAATTAGTTGCATAAAAGGGTGTAAATAAAGTGAATAATGGCTCATAATGATGTCTGGGCTAATCAGGTTCCAGTGGAATAAAAAATAACAGTTTTAGTCTGTTACCAGTAAAAGCTGATGATCATATGTTGTACAGTATTTTGGAAACATTGTAGTAACATGACCACAGTTAAAAAGGTAGACGGTGCTAATTAAACAAAAGTACTACAGTTCTACAGTCAGCTTTTTTAAAAAAAATAGTAGTCAGTCACAAACTGGATTGTTTAATCACTGCATCTAGTGATCATTAATGTTACATTTTCAGATACTTCTGCACTGGCTTCAGTTTCAAGTTGTGGTCATCTGAACAGGTAAACCAAACACTGGTTCAGGAGAATATCTGTAGTTTTTATGTTGACGTGTCAGTTATTGTAGCTTCTCCTTAGAAAAGAAATGTATTCAGTTGGCTGCAATCTACAACCCCACCTCTAGATGCCACTAAATCCTACAAACTGGTCCGTTGAGAAAAAAGTGCACATGTACGGTATTTTCACTGTAAATGCTTGAATCGCTTTACATTCATGGCATTTACCCTTGTCTTCCCAAAACATGAATGATACAATTTGGAGACGGGTGTAGTTGCCCAAGATTGACTCCCCAGGTAAGGAACAGGCATAGGGAGGCTGTGCCTGAGTCCTAGAATAACTTCACCCCTAAACGAAACATGACCTCACATCCAGAAACTTCCTTTGACTGTCCAACACACTTCAGTCAGACGTGTCCGTCCTTCTGAAAAGCCGTTTCCAGTGCTTGGTTCTCAGTTTCAGATTGTTTTGTGACAGTGAGGTGTGTTAGTAGAGAAGGTGAGAGGAGTCAGGGTTGATGACGAGGCACTCTTCATGCATCCTCCTATAGCAGCTCAGTGGGACACAGTGGCTCTCTCAGGGCCGTCTTCTGTAAATGTTGATTGTTTCTGGTCTTGGGCTGAGAGACACGTTAATGCACATTCACTATGAACAGTTTTTTGTTCAGGGCCCGAGAACAACCTTCATCTGTGTGAGACAAACAAACCCTGTCGGCCTGGGAGGGGCTCGGAGGTTAAGGGTCAGGGTGACCGGGACCGAAGGGTGTTTCAGAGGTGAGTCTCGTCTCTCGACTCTGTGCCAAAGTCCTGCTGATTCCTGGAGCCGCGGGTCTGTCCCACCTGGGAGTCCTCTGGCATGTGAGCCAGCGGGTCGGACCGAATGATGTACCTGAAGAGACAAACTGACATTATCTGGCAGCAAAGTGCACTGATGACACCCAAACCGACTCAAACCAACCAGATGATCAAATCCCCACATACAATCCAAATACAGAATATAGAGTATATATACAGGAAGTATATCCCATACTGCCTGTATATATGCCTATATGTTGAACATGTTTCTTTCATCAGTAGTATAGAGTTAGCTTTTTGTATATTTTAGTATTTCTTTGTAATTTTTTGTATTTTGTTAATACTTTTCAGTATAATTTTATATTTTTATACAGTCTCTTTGTACTTTAAGAGCCTTTGCTGCTAAATAAGAAACAGTGCTGCTAAACTGATTTTCATTGTTCCTGTAACAGCGACAATAAAGATCTATTCTATTCTAGAACAGTGCTGTATCTGCTGGTCTAAACCAGACTCTGCCCTGGTGCTTACACAATGTCGTTGAGTTCCAACATGGTGTCAGGAGGAGGGTTGATGAGGACGTAGGACAGCGTGTTCTGGTGGTCATTCATCTCGTCTGTAAAGAAACAAAAGTGATGTTAAGAGCTGCTCTGGAGCCAAGCCCTCGTCGTCCTCCATTATACACAACAGCAGCCAGGACATGAGCCCCTACACACCACTAATTCAGAACTCCCTCATTCGTGACCTCAGTGCTCAAACAGTTCAGCCCAAACCAGGGCAAAATCTGCATATCAAAGACATGCTTGTTACAGCTGTTAAATATATTTGTTTACAGTTCACTTTCAAATTTATTTTACATTGTATATTAACTTAAACTGGCCTACAGGCTCTGAGTAGTGTAGTGTTTCCACTAATAACTGCAAGTTCTCCACATAAATCATGCATCAATAAGTGTATCTGGCAGATGGTTTAGTCCTAATCCAAATAGGAAATGGAAACTAAAGGTATCAGCTTATACATTGGTGTAATTGTTATTTCTTTCTACTGTCAAACTGATTTTTTTTCTAGACAGTAGGTTGTTAAAAACTACTTGTAATTCTTACATTCATTAGCAGTTGTTCATTTCATGTCTGCCTGAAGGTTATAGCATTTTTGGTTTGTTGCCGTCTCAGTAGGATCAAAAACAAAACATCCATTTACACGAACCTTACATACACCCATTAAATTTAGCTCTAGCTCAGTAAGAAAGGACAGGATCTGAACTTACTTTTAATCTTTTTTTTACTGAGGGGGAGCAACTATATCTTGAAAGTGAAGCTACTGTTGACTGCTTGATGTTGGCCTTAATTGACTCCCTTTCAAGACACAGTAACATCTCTTGAGAAACACTATCTGTGTATTCCATTTGATCTGGGAAGTTGGAAATTTGAAGTACATGGTCAAAAATTACAACTAGAAACAACCCTGTCATCAACTTTCATCAGTTTCAACTTTACAAACTTAAACATTGAAGATGTGCTCATCAACATCTACTTTTAATGAGTAGCATAACGTGTTCAAGAGGCATTATGGTCTCATGTTTTATTTGAATAAAGCATATTTGTTCATGACAACTTTAATGATTTTGTTTTTAAAAACCTGCAATAGGAGTGTAAAAGGATTGTTATGAAACAGTTTATTATTTAAATACAATGCTGTGCCTGTTAGCATAACTTAGCAACAGTAGCTAATGTTAGCCTGCTAATTAGCATCTGTATGTCTAATTAATTGTATTTTAGTTTTATTTATTTAACAGAACGGTTGCTGTAATGCAACTTTCCTAGTCAGCAGTGTGGTGTGAGCGGTAGCATTAACCTTGGCCAGTGATTCCTTTCCTCTTGTCAAAATATGTTCACTTTTGGCTCCAAGAAACCAAGATGGTAGAAGCCAAAAAAACACCCGAGGCTTCATAAAGGTCATCCAAAAAACAGATGGGTGGCATTGCAGTGGCTATGCCCACTACTTTTACACCAGTCTATGCTTCTAACGTTGTAAAATAGGGTGATGGATTCAACTACATTAGCCTGCTATTGTAGATATTCATGATTTTAATATATGTATCTATGGGCATAATTATTAGAATTCTTATTGTTTGCACAAATTTCCATTCTAAAATAAAATGATAATAATAATTATTTTGGCCCTTACATTGTCCATTGTTTTCTCAGTATTTCCAGTTATTATTGTTATATATTAACAGTTGTAACAACATTCTTTCATTACTTTCACTGAGTAAACTGTGACTTGTACTATGCAGGTTTTCTACTGTATTACTGACCATAAGAGGCATATACCTTTACCTTGCATTCCTCAGATTAGTCCATAGTGTCAGTGTGTGTTTGTTGGTGTATGTCTGGATGTGTGCTGAGTGCTCTCTGGCAGCAGCTCCTACTTGCGTGTGATGGGCAGAGGAAGGTAAAGGAGGGCACGTGTGTCTCCATGACAACCCACCTGCTTGTGGCCCTTTACAAAGCCAGGCGGGGTGGAAGAGAGAGAAGTGCTAACCGTTACTGACAGGGCACTGTTTTCGGAACAAGGGGGGAGGCCCATGCTGCCTGCTGACTGTAACGGCACCCCATGCGCAGCTTCAGAACGGAGCCAACATGCAGACAGCGTCCGCGGCTACGCCACATATCCATCTCCATCGCATTCCTTTAATATCCTGCGCATTCCACACTGGACCAACAGGCTGGTAAGGCGGCAGGTTGCCATGCCAACGGACGACAGTCAGCCCCACAACCCGCCCAAAGAGGAACATCTGACACACACCCACAGACACAGAGGACATGCTCCAGCATCCTTCAGACTGGACCAAAACGCAGAGCGACTCAAACCAAACAGAGTGAAGCAGAACACATTGGGAGTGTGAGAGTGGAAGGCAGACCATCGGCTGCAAGGCTCGCTGATCCTTCACTGCTGAAAAGCATTGCACACAGGAAAGACACCTACAGCGTTGACCAGTGACGTTCACGACTGGACCCATTTAATTTCCCCCATCAATGCTCACAGTTATCCTCAACTTCCCCCTGAATAGACAGAGATTATACCATGGCCACGGAAATTAAAGTTGTTAATCGATCAGTAGGGTAACATCTGCAGGGGTTTGTAGTCCAGAACATCAGATTTAGAAAGTTGGAAGGTTAAAGGTCATCACAGAGCAACTCACTCAGAACCTCCCAGATTATGTCATGAGTCTGCTTATTATTTCCTTTTTAATAGTGATTTTTCCCCCTGTGAATAGTTGTTACTTAACCCATAAAGACCCAAACATCCACTGGTGATCAAAACTATCTAGGCATGTAAAATGATTAATACCTGTTGATCCACTAATCCTATCAATTCAAGTAAATAATTGGTGTAAAATGTAGTTTGTCATCTTTTCATGGTCATCAGATATGACCCATTTGGATGTTCAGAAGCTCCATAGTGAATGTGGAAACACCGTCATCTTCTACAACATTGATTCACCAGTAAAACCTATGGAGTTGGATCAATGACAGTGGATGGAGACACTTGTTTTCTGTTCAGTTAATGATATATTTCACAGAAAAAGTAATTTTTTCCTCAGTTTTGTCTGTTTCTGATGTAATAACCATAAATTTGTATCTGATCTTTAATGAACATTTGTGTGATCAGTGACATAAATATAGGAAAAAAACAGATTATTACTGAAAAAACTCAAAATACAGCGGATAATATTACAATAAATGGTGATAAATCCCTTAATAAAGGTTCAATTCAAGAAGAATTTATTTGGGAATTGACATAAAAGTAGCTCATTAATACAGTTTTACTCTAATGGGCAATCTTCTTTTTGTGCAGTATTACAGATATAAGTTATAACAGCTAGAGATCATCCCTTCTTTTATATCTACAAATGATCTGATTCTGTGCAAGAAGTGACTGCCACAGATCTTTTTATAGCTTCAAAGCTGGAAAACCCCCCCTTTTTTTTAATTACATTTTCTCATGAAAGATTATTATAATTTCTTCAAAACTTTTTAAAGAAAGTGTTAATATTCATTGAAGATATAAAGTACTCAATAGATGTTATATTACCTCATTTACAGACTTATATTACGCCTTAGTTTAAAAAAAAAAAAAAAGCTAATTTTTCCACCTTTTTACCAACTGTAATAATACATTCAGTGGTTTTATTCTACTGGGTTGGTATTTTAATGGTGGATTCAAGGTTTTCTTTCTCGCTTTGATACCTACTAAAGTCTGAAAATTACAGCCCGGTCTCTTCCATAGCCTTCTAAATGATGCTATTTTATTTGATGTATCATAGTTTTTGTCAGTAACCTCCACATTTGCCATTTGATCTTTGAAACAAAGATCGACTTGTAAAGCGTGTTGTGTCAAAAATCAACTATGGTTCTGGTTCATCAGGGTTTAGAGTACTACTGGTACTGAAGTTGTGGATTCTTCTCTGTATTGTAGCGTTACAAAATAAGATATAAGATAAAAGATAAGGTTTATCCCTCCATGGGGAAATTTCACAGTTAACATATTTCACAGTTTTCAAGATGGTGGCCTCCATGTCAAAGCCTCAGCTGTATTTCAACACAACAGAGACCCACGGCGCTGCTCCAGGTGGACCACTGCCTTCCTGAAGCCTGATCTGAACCTAATCCAGTGCATGATGGGCTTGTATTCCATGTCAGGTGTCCAAAAGAGAGGTTACCACAGAAGAGGGGGAACATCCCATAAAACACCAGTGTAACTCAAGCGTGACCACTCTTTACCCCACCCCTCGAAGGGGAAGCAAGGGGTATTGTTTTTGGTTTGTTTGTTTGTTAACACTCTAGCAGCAAAACTACTGGTTGAATTCACACCAAATTTAGTTTATAGATTGTCAGGGACCAGAATAGGTCTCATTACATTTTGGGAAGAGTAGGTCAAAGTTAAAATTTTTAATGAATTTTTTTAAATCTTTTTTTTCTCCTCATTTACTTATAATGGGCAACATTTCAAACGTCTGTAGCAGCAAAACTATAAGTTGAATTCATATCAAACTGAAAAGACGGAGACCCTTCACCACTTACCGTAGCAACTGAAAGAAAACGTGTCTGTGTAGGCGGAGGGGGTGAGCAGATAGCCCCGGAGCGTGTATGTTTTCCATCCACAGACTTCAAGTTCTCTTCTGACAGGTCACATCTAGCCGGTGACCTAGATTGGATCTCATTACATTTTGGGAAAAGTAAGTCAAAGTTCAATTTTTTTCTGAATTTTTTAAATCTTCCCATTTACTTATAATGGGTGAAATATGTGCGAGGGACGGGGTTTATTGTGGCTGGCACCATTTGTGTTATGATTTTTTACAGAAATCTCAACTGTATCTCTGTTTTTAACTAACTGACCGATAGGTGATGAGCTATTGTGAAGGCGCTGTGTCTGGCGTCACGTTCGTCATTAACATCGTCTTCAGTAGCAATTTTTTCAAATATCTTCAGTTCAGTTCAATTCAATTCAGTTCAGTTTTATTTGTAGAGCCCTATATCACAACAAGGTTTCCTCACAGGGGGTTACAGAATTCTCTTCTCTGACAATAGTACTGGTCAGACTCATTTCAAATTTTATATGTAGCTTCCTTGAGACAATGTCTACAAAGTTTGGTCATGGTTTTGAGAAACGTAGATTTTTCATTAATTTTTCAAATATTAAAAATGTGCCATTACTTATAATGGCCCATATTTTAATAGCTTATAACATGGTTACATGCTTACAGATATCAATATAGTTACTATTGAGCACTGATAGGAAGTCATATATGGACTTTCATTTAATTTGTTGCGTTATCCTCCAGTGAAAGTACCACCCACTCCTGCATCAACACCAAAGGTCTCTAACATAGTGGCAGAAACTGACATTCTCACAAATTCCAGTTGTTATTGATTCTTGAAAGAACATGCCAGTGAGATACAAGGACACTGGTCCAATTTTGCTTCCTGAAATGATGGTTCACTCTTTATGTCAGTGTCTCTAATGCCACTTCCAGGAAAGTTAAGGTAGTGTGAAAGCTAGTGAGCACGTGCGGTAACCATAACAACAGTACTTATGTTTTGTTTTATGTTACTGGTTAACTCTCCTAGTGGCCATGGTATAAACAGTAACCAGTGAAGTGTCCCGATTCTCCCCTGAGTCATGACACCTCTAACTTGCGCTTAAGTATCCATGGTGTGTTATTTGTGCTGTTTTTCACTTCTAAACTTCCATCCACAGACATAATGCGTTCCGCTCCACTCTTTAAGCCATACTCCGAGGCCCTGCGGTACTCTAGCCATTTGGGACGTCACCTCACGTGAACACAATGCAGAAAAGACCAGATAGAGAGAGGTAGTAGAGCGAGATAGTGAGAGACTGGTCTGCTAATCTACAACTCATTCAGGCAGGACACACACACGCACACACACATACACTCACACACACACACACACACTCATGCAAATACAGTTGCAGTACTGTGATCAACCACCTAACCTGGCAGCCTGGTCCCCTCTGTATATGGTTGTTCTGAAATGTCCTGCAACTCTAAGCAACGCAATTCACTGTTAACTTCATTGGCCTATTTTGTATATTTGTATAACATCTATTTGAAAAAAGGCAAAGTGTAATGAACATAAATCTAACACTTTGTACTCATAGCACATTTAATGAAACTATTCTTCAATGGATGCTGGCGAAAGGACAGTTCCTTTCTCCACAAGACGTAACCACTCACATATTATAAATGAGTTATAAACAGTACACAAATTACCTTGTAAATATCCTAGATTTACTCGATTCATGACATCGCTCGCAGTGAGATTAGAAACATCCTCTACAAGCCAAAAGAGGGAAGACAGGGGAGCCGGAGAAAGAGAAAGAGAGAGAAGGAAAGGAACAGAGGAGGGGAGGAAAATAGGAAAAAAAGGACAAAATAAAATCAGGCAGGCAGCAAATGCATTTGCAGTTTCAAAAAGAACCATTAAAAAGGTGAGAGCGATGCCAAGCCATGCGTTAGTATGTGCTTAAGAGAGAAACGTGAGCCGTTCACAGAATCACTTCCAAATCATCTGTCACATGTTATGATCCTGCTGCAGTAATCCTCACTGACATTCATGGTTCTTAGGAAGATCTGGAGCTTTTGGTGTTCTTCCTGAAACGTATTTAATTGACATGTTATGTCATTTCTATCAAGTCAAACACATCTGGAGCATGATTCTGCTTTGTGGTTCTGTGGCGTGACGCTGAGAGGAGAAAAGAAGAAAAGAAATAAAAAAAAAGGGGTGAAGAAATAGAAGTGCAGGCGATTGCAGGTGATCAAATGCAACTGAGACGAGGTACAGCGCTCCCGCATCTTCATGCATGACATGATGACTTCCTCATGGCTGAATGCTCCTGGCTGTGTGATGAGGGGTATGTGAGTGATGGCACATGGAGGAGGAAGGATGGGTGATGACATGGGTGCCAAAACATAAAAGATTTCTCAAGTTTGATGATGATGATGTGATTCAGTGTTGTTAAACATCTGCACTATCAAGATCCACAGCATCACATCTTACAGGCAATGAGGATGAGATAAAATGGAAAACAGATCAGAGTTTAATACATTTCAATAACACAGCTGCTGTCAGGACAGAAATAATTTCTTTAGTTAAGAGCCTACAGCTGAGAATCAACTTTAGCATTTAAAGAAACCCTTCCAAATACAAAGGTTTGAGTCTATGCTTTTGTTTACTATGAATCCTCCGCAGGTATGACTTGGGCTGTTGTGATGATTGTTTATTTTAACCAGAGCTTATCTATTTCTGTGATTCAGTTTCTGCTCATTCAAAGATAGTGTGGTCAAAGTTTATAAAACTGTAACACCTATAATAAAGACAGCGTTCTTTTGTTCATTTTAGGCTTTGTAGTTAAAGGGATATGTGTGGATAAAGTCCACTCTCAAGGAAAAATAGGAGATGGCAATGTCGTGCATTATGAAAAGGAAAAAAGAAAAAGAGGAAGTCCATTCTGAGTAGACTCTGTGGAAGGTGACCTGCTCCCTCTGGTCATCTATAAAGATATGACAAAAATTTCACATTCTCAGGTGATTATATACTAATGAAACCTTTATAGATATTATGTTTTATTATTCTATGCCATTAGATCCCCCTAAATCTTACACACCAGACCTTGAACAGTCCGTAACAGTTCAATTATTTTATTTTATAATGAAGATTATTTCTTTTCAAGATCGTAGGGAGAATAATTAAAAACAAAAACAAACAAAAACAGCAACTCCCCGTTAATATCAGCATCAGCTAACAGCTAATGTGAGCCACATTATTGTTTTAAAACATCTAAGTTGGTATCAGCCCACAATTTCACAGACAGCACATCCTTATTTTTCCTGAATGAATTAGTTTATACATACAGTATTTTGTTTTTAGCCAAAAGAAAATAATACATCTGAAATCAGTACTGTTAAAATGTCCACAAATGTAATGAGTCTGCTGACCTTCGACGTGACTGATACTCAATGTGAAGAGTGTCAGCTCAGTTTTTATTTCAGGTATGAATTTTTAGTGAAAATGACCCTTAATTAGACTTCATCCACTCACATTTATGTTAATTAGTGACATTATTTCTGCCTAAAGACTGCTGTGCTGTGACTCTGATCTGCAGACAGTCAAAATCACATTTTTTTTTCAGTGCTAAAAACATTCATTGTGAGTAATGAAAATCAGTTGAAGTGAATGTTTTTTCTGTGTGATGACTAATATCTTAAAATTTTTTTTAGCAGTGACCATTATCATTTAATTCCACATAACAAAATACTTTCATGTTATGTGGATGACACTGAAATGACAGGGAGTAAACACTGTAATTGCTCCCTGTCATTTCTGTGAATGTCATGCCGTCAGCTGCAGTACTGACCGTATCCCACGGTGGGCAGGCCCAGGTGCTTCATGCGGTTCTTGACCAGCTCTGACAGCTCCTGACGCTCAGAGCGCCGGTACAGGTTGAGCCTCTGCTGAGAGATGCGCTCAGCCCTGCTTGACGGTTTGGCGTTCTTCCTGCTCAGCCGTCGCGCCCACTGCATGCTCTTCTTCCTCAGCAGCGGGTGCTCTGACTGGTCGCTTGTGGTAGAGTATCTGTGGGTGGTCCTCTCCTTCCAGGACCCTCCACGGTTGTGCTGCTCCTCACCTTGTTCCACGTTGATCGACACCTGAGACTGGGAAAGCACAGAGGTGATGACACCTTATTTGTTATTTTTTGGTTGTTTTTTGAAGAAACCCCTGACTGTATGCTATTACAATGGAAGTATGACTTTTATTTAATAAATAGGCTTGTTTGGATCTTACCTGTGCGTAACTGTCCTTGCACTGAAAGAAGGGACAGGGACAAACAGCCAAACACAAAGAGACGCAATGAAAGATGGGAGCATCCAAAGCAAGCAAAAACCTAAAAAACTCATGAGCTCAAAAGCTCATGAAATAGTAAATATATATTATTTACTATTTGAATATTCATTAATAGATGACAGGAAATTAATGCTAGCGCATGGTGCACTTGATGACTATATTATTGTAGAGCAGCCACTCTGATAACTTCATATTTATGTTCAAAAGGCAAAAATATGGAAATTGGAAATTATTTCCATTTTTCATACAAAAAACAGGAGAACCATAGATGTGAGAAGGAGGAAAATGTAAGGAGCAGTGGGAGATATCTCAGTGGAAAAAACAAGATAAACCTTAATGCAGATAGATCAGAATAATATGACAGGTGAGAAAGTAGAATGTAAAGTAAAACAAAATGCACAAAGGAGCCAGAGCTGCAGAAATGCAGCAGCCAAAGCAGAAACCAAATTCATTCCACGCATGAAGAGTCTCACTGAACTCTACTTGCCTCAGAGGTTGAGAACATGTGCGACTCTGTGCGATAGATCCCAATGGGGATCTCAGCACTGGAGGAACAGAGCTTCTGGAAGAGTCTGCCATAAGTCCTGATCCACAGGTCCTCCTCTGTGACCTTCATCTGAGAAGGGGAAGAGGAGAGACACATTATGTATGCAGGGTGTCTATGTCTATCTATATTAAACCGAATAAGGCTGACTTTGGACATTTCTTTATTAGTTGTTCCAGGTAAATATCAAAATAAGCATTAAATGTGTAAGTCCAATGCAGAGGGAGGTTTCATGTAAGAATATGATTATTAGAAGGAGTTAATCTATATTCTGCTCAAAGGTAAGTGGAAGTATAAAGTAAAAACACTATGGTATTTAATTCACTGGGAGTTTAAAGCTTTGACTTCAGCCTTGACTTCTAAGCCCTAATATTTATTAGACTGAATCAAGACTTTTTTAGGACTGGTGGACTGGTATTAAGTAAAGTCACACACAATACAATAAAAATGTCTACTTACAACACAGAGATACCCAGAACCAGGTGTGGTGTCAAGACCAAGAAGAAGTCTTGCAATAGCGATCATATAATCCTTAACAAATGACTGTCAAAAGAGAGAAAATGACCAGTGAAAATAAAGAAAATGTTCTAGAAAACATGAGCTAAGTCCAGCTGTTAACAATCAGGTGCCCAGTGTTGGTGTGTTAAGGAGAAACACTTATTATCATCAACCATGTCCTTCGCATCACTGAGTTTTATCTTGCTGCTGTAGTGTGTGTCACTTAAGGCTGTATTTATTTTGATGTCTGTCAGTGTTAGTTCACCTGGTAAAGCAGAGTATCCAGCATACTGATACTGAACACCCTGCCTGCAGCAAATGGCAGCCGAAACATGAAGGCCAGGTTGGAGCCCTTATCACGCTCAATCTGAAAAGAGTCACAAACAAATAAACACTGGAGAAAAGGAGAAAACGAGTTAGAAAAAAAAGCTCCTTTTCACTTGTCAGTTGGCTGAACTATTGCTATTTTTACTCAGCCTTGACTTTCTGCTCTGTCACTTTTTTATTTCAGATTTTTCAAGAACCTTGTATTTATGTGTTTTGTAAAATCTAAGAAAGTTTATTATACTATAGGAAGCACTGTATACAAGAGAAACACATAGGAAAAATGATTATGTGTTTGCTTCTGGCTGTGATACAGGTCTAAATATTGTTGAGCATCTTTATCCATTCAAGATGAATTGAATTTGGTTTTATTCTTCCCATTTAGCTCAGCAAAAACAGACATAAACACACATGAATGTGCAAGAAAATGCCCCAGCACATAATACATTACATCCACTGTTTTGGGGAAAATGAAAGTGCTTTATTAATTTCATATTAGAAGAAATGCTACTTAGTCTTGCTGGAGCCAAAAGAGACTATATTCTGCATTACGTACTTAAAATGAGGAAAGGAAAGGAAAGGGAAAGGAAAAGGAAAAGGAAAGGAAAGGAAAAGGAAAATGGAAATGAAAGGACTTGCATTGCTACTGAAGTGACAAAAACACTTATAACAATCTGGTGCAACATCCCACAGATTTATCACAATTTCACACCTGTATACAGAGGAATAAACAACATTAATCCGAGTCAGGTTATACTTTTCCCTCAGCTCACCTTCTCCAGTTTGGACAGAGCGAGTGAGTAGCAGTCCTTTGCTCTGAACTGCATGAACCTCATGTTGGATGGATGTGTGAGCTCAGTGATGATGCTGAGACTGGGGAACAGTCTGACAGAGGACGACAAACACAACACAGGGAGATTAAATGCTCTGCGCTAAAGGGAAGACCCCGTGTGACACTGATAAATGCTTTTAATATCGGCTGTTAAATAAATGACTAGTGCTGTTGTGGCAGTAGCACTTTGTCTTTTAAAACACCTTAAGATAAAGTCATGCTGGTAAACTCCAAAACAAAACAAGCATCCATTCCAGAGGGTATATTATTAATAACAACAAATGAAAGAGTTAAGAAACTGAATTTGGTGCAGGTTAATGGATAAGCAGGTTCTGACAGGTCTGCATTTTGTCGGTTTGTATGACACTCTCTTTGTTACCTGAACATAGTCTGGACATTGACAATGGTTTTGGCGTCTGCCATGTAGTCCTCCTCAGCGCTCATGGTGCTCTCTTTATCCACAACCACTAAGTTGTCAGCGTAGATTATGCCACACTGGAGCAGATTGTCCAAACTGTACCAGTGAAAAACACCAGTGACAAAAATATAACTTGGCTTTGACATGTCATGAAAATATGAATTCTTGGAGAGAATATCAATTAATTTTTTAGATGCACTTATGGTTACATACAATATCTATGTGACTAAAATCTTCTTAAACTTCTAAAATATCAAACAGAAATTGTCAATAAGTGTAAAGATGAGATCAGACAGCGTAACCACAAACCCCGCAGTGTGGAAATATAAATCTGATCGATGATAAAGAAACAAAAGAATCACAAAAAAAGGACATGTTATCAAACAAGTAACAGCCCAATGCACATGATTACAGAAATACTTTGTAGCAATAGGCGTTACTACTGGGATGACCTTTTTCTTTCTTTCTTTTCTTTCTTTAATGAGTTTTATTCTATGTCAAATTCTCATTTTTGTTTGACATTTAAGAACTGTATTTTCACAAACCTGAATGCTATGTCAGGCTGATTTAACAACATCCACATTTTAACTACTCTTTAAATCCTTTTTAAGGATCTTTTGAGTGGTAAGATTTATAATTACATATCGCATACCTATATTATTTGTGGGTAAGGTGATGTATGACTAGTAAGAGCTTAAACAGATCACAGAGTTCATCAAATGAAGAATTGAACAAGTACATACTTGTCGATTGTGCCAGCCATGAAGTACACCATTGGAAAGCAGCAAATGGCCTCTAAGAAGTGGTTGTCTGGCCTGTCATAGACAAGAAACATCACAAATTAGTATCACACACAAATAGTCTTATCAAAAAACCCCAAAACACATAATAAAATCTGCTGATTAGGAGGACAGATGAATACATGTATCTGTAATAATATGTACTGGTGTGTGTAGATGTCACAGTAATAGGTTCCCCTATGCAGAAAGACCTCCTGTTTCTGAATAATGCAAAAGCAAAGTTCACCCATATTCCCAGCTAATATTATCTATTCTCTGCTGAGAGCCATTTCTTCTTTTAAACTGCAAGCATATGAAAACACTTGTGTGTGTTTATCGGTTTCCAGTGTCCACAAACACAAAATGCAAATATGATCCAACAAACAAACAGACAGATGGAGACAGAATCTCTGCTCATTTCTTTGCAATCCCTGACCTCCTTTTCATTTTCCTCCATGAAGCGTTGGTTTTAATTAATAATGCAAAACCATCTTTCATCCATGTTGATGTAAGAGTGTGTAGTTACTCTCATAGCCATAAAACGTCCTCGCATTTAATCGCTTTCATGAAGGTCAGAGTCGGAAGTGAGTAGATTTTTGTCTACATGTTGACATTTTGACCTGATGAATACATTTTGTGGCCTGAGGGATGCAGACGCTTCATCTTTAATCCGTGATATCTCTAATAGTCTCACACCTACGTGACGTGCATGTAATTATTACTCCTCTTATGTATATATAATATGTACACGTGGTGATATATGAATTTGAAACCACTACTTAAAACCTAATGCCACATTACTGAGTACAATTTATGATAATATTATGCAGCTGCAGCTCCACTGTAGTCAAATCACCAAACAAACGTTGGGTTGGGAGTCTTACGGATAGTCCAGCAGCAGCACAATGGGGTTGAGCTCCTTCCTGGGCCGATAATAAGCTCTCAGAGGAACAATGAAGTTGTAGAGTCCGTTCCCTGCCGTCTCCGCAGAAACTATAATCAGCTTATTCTTGAAGCCGTACGCTTTGGCGTCCTCAAAGCTGTTATGCGTACAGCCCTGTGTGGAGACAAATGAAATATAAGTCATTTGGGTATTGTTGAGTTCAGTTTATGGAGCAGGATTTCTGTATTTCTTGGAGGCGTTGCACTCGTCACTGCTCACCTTGTCGAGACGGAGGCAGCAGAACGGAGCCTTCTGAGGCAGGAGGTGGCACAGAGTTGGAGAACTGCCGATGTACGGCGAGTTAGGAGGGTAGCCCTTTACAAAACTGACAGAAAGACACAGAATGCTCAGTGGGACACCAGAATATTAAACGCAGTCATTTAGTCACCTGAGCATTCAAAGATTTAAGTAAAATGCCACAGGAAATGTTCAGTTAATATCCAGCAGTCTTTAATATTCCATAGGACTTTTTATTAGGGTACATGTACTCACCATTAACATAGTTACTTATTAACATACATATTAGTAGCAAACGGGCTCTTATTAGTTATTATAAACACTTATTAATGGGTGTGGGAACTGAATACTGATACTTTTAAAGCACACACTGAATTTCTTTGATAGTACTATCAAAAAATACCACAGTTGATACCATGTTTCAGACCCTTAGGGATAAATCTCAGAGTTGTACGCCTTTCATGCATATTTATGATTTGATTTAAAAAACCTCTAATTATGGCAAAAAAATGCATTTGATCTGAAAAATATCCCAACTCAACATTTATATTGTAATATGTGTTGTAATTTTCTTAGTAATAGCTGTGCCAAAAAGAACAATCAATGAAGAAGAACAGGAATCATTATCATTTTGGAATGACTGATTAAATGCTGGTGATTTTTCATGGTAAGAAACAACATTATTAGTATGTGAATTACGATGTTGAGGTACTACCACCTTCCGAAGGCCCATAGTCTATAATATAATATACAGTATAGCATAGTCCATATTATTTTATATTACAGCATATAGTCTATATGGTACATTTAGGTCACAGTTCATGTATAAGTGTCTTCATTTTAATCAATGAGCAGTACCAAATACTGGGATGTTAAATGGTGGCCTTGTAGTTGTAAAATAAGGCATCAAACAACTAGTTTACGTTAAATATGTGAGCATTACTATAAATGTTACCACATATTTCTCCAAATTTTATATCCTTGAATTTTACCATTAATTACTGAAACATATCTCAGAATAGATCACATTGTTTAATCCAGGTTTATACACCTGGAGACAAATTATGTTTACAGCTTGTTTACTTTCATTTATACTTTGCTTTGTTTTGCAAAAAGTGAATCGATTTGTCCACTAATTTGTAATGTGCCAACTGCAATTACCCTAATCATATTCACAGTGTCCTCTTGTTTACCAATAAGAAACTTTAATTTTAGGAGTAGCTGAAATTCACCACATGATGGCACTGTGGGTCCTTAATGTTGATTTGTTGTCTCCTGCATTTTGCCTTTTTCCTCACCACCCGCTGTGCCTGACAACACTTACACAAGATAAACTACACAAGCATCACGGGGCTACAGCAAAGTCTGCAAGGCACAAGCTAGAAACCTATCAATTCCAAACATATCTCAGTCTGATGAAACAGCACAGAGAGAAGTTAGGGAGGAGATAAAAAGCTCGGTTGAAATAAGTGATTGTCTCAGACTTGCTAATCTGCTATTAACAGATCATCTGTCCATCCTCCTGGTAGATGGATGTCAGAGGGAGCACATACTGTATGCAAGGTTAACGTTTATCAGCTTCACCTCAGAGGAAAAGTGCTGATCTTTCTGCGGGGCCATCCGCATTTATCACTGCCACTAGACCTCCTTACAGCCTCATGACACACAGATTACACACCTATTCCAGGCCCATCCATCTATCCTCCAACAACCACTGAGACATGAAGGAGAGGAGGCGACAGAAGATCAATCAACCTTAAAGCACTGTCGCTGAAAGAGTGATGACACGCCTATTTTTTTTATTTTTATTTTATATTGCTGCATCCATGTTCAGAGTAATCTACTGGAGGTCGCACATGCATCAAAATCCGTAAAATTTCCCCCATCCTCCCCTACTTACTCGGATCCTACAGAACCTTCTTCATCTGACTGGTTGGTTTCATCCTCTGATTGGTCGCTGAGGAGGTCACAGGGCAGAATTGCAGAGGAGTCAGCGATTTCTAACACAGGTGCGATGCTCGGCCGGCGGCTCCCGGCACCGTTCTCTGTCGGCAAGGTCAGCTTGCTGCTTTCCTCAGGAGGATCTGGGTTTTGCAGATCTATGGCTACCGTGCCTAAAAATACCAAGAGATTACGACGGTAATGTAGTGGAGTATGCATGCCACTGAGCAACAACATAGCAGGCTATTAAATACAGCTCACGCAGCACATTTAGTCATGACCGACCCATAGCTATTTCATCTCATTCTGGTGCTGGTAAATTACTTTTCAAGTTCACGCAGAGCTTCTTCAGCATTTTACTATCTACAACCCCAGAACCTTCTTTAGCTCAGTTATTGGACCTTGAGGAGAAAATGCATTGCTTTCTTAAACAACTGTGCTTACAACAGATAGTGTGCGACCTGCTTTAAAATTCTACATTTATCAATTAATACAGACCTAACATACATCATAGAAACTGCTGGGATATGATGTATGGTATGTGTGTAATACATATATCAAGTATGCCAGATATATGATATAATTAACCTCATTCTTTCATCCTTCAAACAAACAAACTGCTCACAGACAAAATGTGATTCATAAACTAACACGGTGTGGTTTGCAAATACAAAACATATGAAACAAATACATCCTGTAGTTGTTTCATCGATATATGAGGAGATAAAAGTGGGGATGAGTGGATATGAACTAAAACAGCTACAAATACAATGTGTGTAACATGATTTGACCCTTGGCAAAATTACAAACTGTACATCATTAGCAGAACAACAGCGTCACCCATCTGTTTGTGACCTGCTCCTTAAAGGTGAGTATGTGATTTGGTTGTTTTCATTTTGGCTTTTTGGAGCTGAAGAGACCATATTTGGACAAAAGGGGTGGAACTACGAGAGCCTGAGGAGTCAGAGTGCTGCTAATGCTAAGTTCTAACATACTGACTCAGTAAAACGTTACACTTCACCAAACATTGTGTAACAAAGTTACTGGTATTTTAAGAGAGAAGTTCAATCCAAGTCTATGGGACTTGGAAACCACTCCCAGTGACTGTCACTTTAAGATACTTCCAGGGTGGTGTCATTTTGGAGTTGAGGTCCTTGCCTCAAAAAATTTGTAAAGTAACTTACAGCATCATCTGCTGTGGTGGGGATCAACTGGCCTTTTCACAGCAGATGCTTTATCTTGTTAAAGCAGAAAACACAGTTGGAAGTGTTATCATTAATATTGTTGCACTTGAGGGGGTTTAGGCCTCAGAATTGTGAAGGATGGTTCCAACTAAGGGGAACGGAGCCATGGCTAAAGCTTGTTAATAAAACCTGTGCCTTGCAAGCTTTTATTTTCACTCTTTCTTGACATTTAATTATTTCTAAATTTCTTGGCTTTTTGCTCATTCCTTTAATTCTATCATACTTGATGGCAATCCTTTCTGTGACTTTTCTGTGTCACTTGATTGGCATTACATAATGCACCGAAGCTTCAATATTGAGCATGCCTCTAGTATTACGCCCTCCTAAACACCTGAAAGTGAAAATGTGTTGTCCCTGTAGGTAACAAATGTGTCTAAGAGGTACATTTTGTATTTGCAAAACAAAACACATTGGTTTGTTAACACCCCTTTGTTGCCGACCACACACTTCTTGTTCATGAACTGTAGAGCCTGTTTCGTTAAAGTTTTAGCTGAACACACTGTTAAAACTTTAAAAACTACGAAGCTCAAGAAGTAAGAAAAGACTGTTAGGAGGTGATGCGTCACGCACAGACTTACCATATGATGTGGCCTGATCAACTTTCACAGGTCAAAGAAAAAGCACAACACAAAAAGGTCAGCCAAGAAAGTAAAAAAGCATGTAAGAAAAGTTCATGCATCACAGTCAATGAGAACATTCAGCATCACCCAAGCGGCTAATGTTGAAAAGTCTTCAGTGTGAGTGCAATTTGGAGTAAACAACAACAAAGCATCCATTTTCTCTTCATACACAGAAAGCCTTTCATCCAGTCCAAGCCTCTGTCTGCAGTCCTGCTCTTACAACTACAAACATATTTTACTGATTTTTCTTATTTTAAAACACTCTCCACTCCTAAACCCTGCTTAGTTTTATCTGAGTCCTGGTCTCACCCATGCTGGCGATGATGCTGTGCACAGGAAGCCTGGAGGGGGCATCGTACAGGCCGGTGACAGGCAGACCCTTGTTGTGTTTCTCCTCCTGCTTGAAAATAAAAGCTGAGTTCTCCTCCTTGGTGATGTTGATGTAGTAGCAGGTGTCGGTGGCGGCCATGATGTGGCGGGGTCCAGGATTCAGGAGGATGCTTTTGTTGTCCTCCCTCTTGACGCCAATCAGGCACACACCATACCTGCAGGGAGGCAAGTTCAGAAGGCTTTAAAGTGTATCTGTACTGGTCATGTTTAATTAATTGTGCTTTGTGTATTACTTATCAGCAAGAGAGGTGCAAATTCAGTTAAAAAAAAAATCACCATAAATGCACCACACTGGACCTTTTTATCACGTGAATTACGCACTGGTGCAGAACCTATGGAGAGCAGCCATTGATGAATGGAAGTGACGTACCATCATTGATTCCAGATGATCGAGTGTGGGTACACAAGCAGCGGTCAGTGAGCGAGATTGAGTGGAGAGCACATGTTCATGGTTGTAGTTTGTGCAGCTGTAAGCTTTGCACTTTTGTATTGGCAGATAATGTGTCATCTTAGACTGGTGTCTGCTGCACAGGGTCAGTGACCAGTCCATCGTAGCTCAGGTAATCAGACAATACAATTCGTCTACGTCAGTACTGGTGCTGGAACAGCCCGTGAAGGAGGTAACATGTTGCTGACCATGACTGACTGATGGAGCAGTGACAGTACTCGCACATACTTGACAACGGGCTATAATGCAAGTTACCTGACAGAGCCACTAGCATTATATGTGATCTTTTGAAATAGCTAGCAATGAAATTTCACTATGGGTACACTTTAATTTGAGAAAGACTGTTGGATTTAACTTTTACTATGACACTGTAATGAGATTAAAATATTATGACTGCTTGTTGTCAGTTTTACTAACTTCTTATGGGCGTGGAACGATGCATAGGTGAAGCTTTTCCCATCATACTCCCCAAAAAACTTGCTGTCACACAAGCGGATGTGGTAGACCTCGTTTCCAGAGCAGCGTCCATATGTCCTCTGCCACTGCTCTGGGGACAGTTGTCCCTCTCTGCAAAACAGTGACAGTAACATTCATAGTTCAGTCTTTAAACATTAGTTGATAGCAGGTATGTGAAGGAAAAGAACAAGAGCTGCACTAAATACTGTCTGAGTTTCATCATTATTATCTGAACATGCGATAATGTCACATCGTAGGACATGTAATGTCAAGTAAGGCAAATCAACTCCATCCTGTCATGCTACAGTACAAGTTTTTTGCTGGTTGATTTAAAAGGTGAACTTGCCCTGATCTGATTTTTCAAATAATCTACAAGAGGCGTCTGTCTGATTTACTCTACTTTTAAGGGTTCTTGGAAAGAGGGTTTTCTGCTACTTGGTGAAATGCAGGCTTCAAATTCACAGCAGGGCTGCTGTTAAAGTTAGAGCATTTAGAGTCTATAAAGCTGTCAATTACATTTTTCAATTAGTTGATTAGTTGATCAATAAGTGTTCTCCAAATGCTCTGTATTCTTTTTATCCTAAAAAATACCTACCACATTAATTGATGGTTGGCAATTACTTTAATAGAGTCACGGTTTCAGCTCTAATGCACAATGAATCATCCATCACAATCATTCTTGATACATTTGTCAAGCAACACACTCACTACTCAATGACTGCTGGCAAAAAGAAAAGCTACATCACTTGCATGGAGTTATTTTGGCTATAAAAAGCATTAGTGCTGACCAAAAGTTTAGCTGACACTTCCTTGCAAGTGTTGTCTCAGTGCATGTAAAAATAACTAATTTGTTCTGTAAACTGGCACCACAAAGTACGGCCAGATCTAAACAAAATCCAAAGTAAAAAGTAATTTTCAGCTTATTACTTTTATTTGCAATAAAATGCTATGCTTGCCACTTCATCTCAATCATTCTAGAGTAATGACATATTCTCCAAGTAGAGCCATTCAAGAAATACCTGTTTTATTCATATCAAAACAAGCATTTCAAAAAAGATACAAACTTACATTTTCGATTATCTTTCATTATTGTGCAGTCCTAGTAAGTAACCACGAGCCTGGAGTCGGTTCATAAACAAAAGCACTTTTGCAGCTCAGCAGCTCTCATTTTCCCCAGACGGATAAATCACATGGCCTAAACAACCTTTCACATCCTTTCACAACCCAGTCTTTACTTTTTGTTAGACTAATCATCACAGAACAAAAACTATTCAGGAGCTTTTGAACTGAGCAGTTCATCCTTTGCACAACTTTTAATCACGTTAATGATGGTTAAATTAATGGCTGACATGCAGACATTTATTACCAGTCCTTTCACCTCCACAGCCCTGAGGCTACATGTCTCCTTAATGGAAATTCAACTGGATGCGTCTCTGGCATGAACATAAAAGCAGCAGTGGATATATAGTGGTCACCTTGCACAGTATGTTAAACAGATTTATGGCCAAACAAGAAACAGTGTGGTGTTTATTGACTTGACACTGATAAGTCTCTGCAGAGGTAACGGTACAGTAGACAGACTAAAACCAGCCACAGTCCATATATCTGTAAAAAAATTCTGCTGCCACATCACGGGCCAACTTCTCAGGTATTAATCTTCAAGGGGGATTGAATCTGTCCAAATGAGTCATAGGACAAAATGCTATTAAACATTAACTGAGCACTTGTGACTAGGAGGGCTGAAAGTTACAAAAGAAAAGTGTTTCTTACAGATTCATCTGCTCTTAAAGGAGAAATTTATATCATTGGTTGAGTTGAATCTCAATGAACAGAGACAAAATCTAAAAATCCAGCCTTGAAAAGTTACATGTAGCTGTTTGTTTCTGTTTAATTCATTTTTTTCTATGTAAAGCGTCTTGGTTGACATTTCTTGATAAATTATAAGGGGCTGAAGTAAGAAAAGTTATCTAATAAAAATAGAGGTGATGAAAATGGATTTGAAATGAAAAACACAGTGATAAGTTATAAAGTGATTGGATTCATTTAAAGTCTATGATTAAAACAGTCATGATATGATGAAAACAGAGCCATGTTTAATTATTTTCTCTGTCATTACATTAGTTTCAACATCCACAACACAGAACTGCTGTTTATCATTAAGAAATTAAGAAAAGTGGCCACAAGATATGGAGTAACAAGATTAAAGTTTAAAATTGAAATGGAAGTGGTGAAAATTCTTCCAAGTTAATAATGGAAGTAGTACACTGTATGTGAATGTAAGTGATTGATGTTTTATTGGAAACAGTACTGGTCTGACCATTAACTATCAATCATCATCCCGTGACATTTATTGTATAGTACGAAATTGTAGCAATTTGTGTTTACTCCAAAATGACAATCAAAAACCACAGCCACTGATTGTGGTCTTAGGTTTACGATGGTGACAACATGTCACGATGCAAATAGAGCAATAATATTAACAAAAACAGACACAATTACATGAATCAAAAAGCCTGGGACAGAATCAACCTTATAAAATTGGTCTTTAAATAATCTGTTTATAGCATTCAAACAGTGTGTTCATTTTGAATGTTTTTATACCTCAAGCTGGTGCCGTGTGCACTTCCAAATTATTTCCTCTTAGTGAACAATGGCAGAAAGCAATGAATGCGATTAAAGCCACCCTTATCAACTCAGTTACTAATTTGTGGTCATGTCCTGACCTCCTGCTGTGGGTAAATCAGAATTTCAGTCATGTAAATGCTCAGAACCCTGTCGAGCAAAAGCACCGTGCCCACAGGACACCTACTGGAGACCTGCTGGGATCTGCTGGAAGCTACAAATACTTAGATCACCTTTCAAAAGGAAAGGAGATCACCTTACACACAGATATGTTTTGGACACTTGTGATCCAGATTTATTTGTCATGATAGAATAGAATAGAATAGAATAGAATAGAATAGAATAGAATAGAATAGAATAAGACAGACAGATAGATGTTTATTTGTCCTTCACAGGAAAATTGTTTTCACAATCTGTACAGCCACGAGAATACAGCATATCACTCACAAAAAAACATATAACACAAACTCAAAAACAGCAATTCCACACCATATACCCAACACCCCACATATCCAACTAACACATTACTGTCTCTTTAATTTCTTTTCAGTTGTGTTATTGCATTTGGAATACAATTGTACAGGGTGTCCACAAAGTCTCTTTACAATTGAAAAAATTATTACAAAAGCAAATGATGAGATATGTTAATCAGATTTGTTCTTTGTACTTACATTGCAAAAATCTCAATCTTACCAAGTGTATTTTTTTCATTTCTAGCCAAAATATCTCATCACACTTAGAATAAGACATAATCACCTAAAGATTAACTTTTAAGTGAGAAATAAGAACTTATTTTTAGACAACAGATCTTGAAAATCTTATTTCAAGAAATCTTACCAAGAAAATTTTCACTTGTACCCTTGGCAGATTCTTTTTGTTTAATTCAAGTTTTTTT
>JAPQRP010000030.1:1748417-1787850 GCA_037367295.1 Apogon hyalosoma | reverse complement strand
TTATTATTACTTTTGTCAGATTCAAGTTATTTCTGTAACCATTGTGGGTTTTTCTTTCATTAACAGAGGGGTACCAATAATTTTGTCCATGTGTGTATGTTGCCTTCACTTGCTATAGAGAAGATGATCCTTTCCACTAGTGAATTCCAAATTAAAAGTATGCTGTGTTCAAGTGCTTTTGTTGTCATAATGAAATGAAAAATGGCTGACACACAATCTATCATGAAAGGCTACTTGGGTAATAAATGTTTGGGACATTTTTGTGTCCTAATAATTGTCCGTCCATCCATCCATCCGTCTATCTTTTCTTTTTTTTTTTTTTTTGCTCAATTGATCATTTCTTTCCTGGTACTTTTTAGTATACCTTAATAGAGCAACTGTAACACATAATAATTTCCCCTTAGGAATAATAAAGTATTCTGATTCTGATTATCAGCTACTGTTTGTGCAGTCTCTGGACAATAATACTATTTGTTGTATTGGCTCTGTTCTCCGTGATATTCAATAAAAATATGAAACCATGAAAAAGGCTCATTTTCACCTTCAACGTCATAGGCCATAATGCACCATCCAATCTGAAGTAATATGCAGAAGACAAAGACCTTTTAAATACACTTAAACACTACACTTGTATTCCTACAGCCAGTCTCAAATTCACTGTTTATAAATAGAGTGCTGCTGTACAGAAACAGAATATTTTAAAAAATGGAAAAAGTCCAAATTACTGAGCACAAACACCATCATTACTTTTATTTATCTTAACATAATTAATAGCTTAAACAATTTTTAAAAAGTGGCTGATAAAATCACAGTTGTTTACTGCAAGTTATATTTTATACTTCATCCATCAGCGAGGGTTATAAATATCTGGAAACCTTTCTTCCACAATTGGGTACTGCCAGTAAGTGTAGACCAGCAGCAATACCTTTTAAGTACTCAGACAGTCTTCTTTGGCATCTGTGGTCTGTAAAGCATCACAGCCAATCTACACACAGTCTATGACCTGGCTGTCAAATATAAACACAAGTAAATTGCAAATAGGACCAGCCAGATAGCATTTAGGTTGGCTCTCTCTACTTGAAGAGACAAACCCTCAAGTTGCTTTAATTTTCTAAACAATAATTTATTTTCCTATTTAAAAAGACACCATCTGAAGTTTCATTACCTATGATGTATTCATAAATACACTGTACATATTCAGTTCTCTATGCTTAGTATGTGACAGGGTATAATGTTTGTAATCATCACCATAGATACAACCTTTTACCCTGAATGTACAAGTGTATATGATGTGAACAGCCTCTTATATAGACAGTCCAGCCATTAAAAATGTGAAGGAGACTAAGTTACATGATCATACAAAAGTGGTTCAGGTGTTGTACATGGACCTGTGATCAAACTGTTAGTGCCAAACACACATACATATAGTGCCAACAGTACACTATGATCATTAACGGTGACACGATTACAATTGAGTGTGCCCTCATTAGAGAACTCTTTTGAAGACTCAGTAAATACACATCAAATAGCTTTTTAACTTCAGGATAATCCAACTAACATGACAGAGCCAGTTCAGCACCTGTTCTCTTTCTAATACTGAGAAAATCAACAACATCCAGATGATCAGTGCCATATGGAAGATCTGTCATTGTAGTGGGGAAAAGCATAGATGAACAGTGGTATCAGCCTCACATTTACCGTAAAACCTTCAACAATTACATCACTAAATAACTTGATTGCCATCATCTTTGCCAAACATTTGCTGCAAAGGAAAAAGCCACAAAGGATGATACAATCAGTTCAGTTACCTCTAAACAGTCAGGTGTCTTAAACAACCTGCATCACGGTTGACAGCATCTAGGTTCAGAGGCACAGGAGCAGCACACCCCCCCCCGCCCCCTTTTGTGCACTTGGCCATTTTTCATCAGTAATGGATCTTATCTTAGTCTTTCACATCACAGCTTGAATCCTCTTTTTTTTTTAGACTTCTGTACCTCTGTCAGCTCTGTTCGACTGAAAATAGAAAATCGGGTGAGAGAATAGAAACTATCAAGGCACCGAATTCATGTACAAAAAGGTGTCAAATAAAAGCTTCAGGGATGCTAAAAATAAAACAATTAGACATGAATATTCAAGAGCTGCGTTATTCTCTGCAGCAGCCCTGCTATGGTGAATAAGCTTGTCCAATAGCCTCATTACATTATTCCAAATAACACAACAACCAAATAAGCTCCAGGCCAGACATAAGAAAATCCTCTGTCAGTTGGATATTGAGGCCAGGTACCTCACTAGGGAAATCTAGACATTTTCCTATATTAAGCTGGGAGCAGGATAATCACTTTAATGTGAGCTGGGAGGCCTATGCACGGACATTATCAACATGAAAGGGCAGGTATGGGTCATTTCTGGTCCACTGAGGTGTTAATGCACTTCAGCAGCTATAGAGATGTGCATGAGAGAGGGTCTTAATTACCTCTTATGTGTGTATAATGTCTTTTGAAGCACCTCGATTCACCTAGAGCTTTTTGTTCTAAACCCGTGCTGCGAGGCAGCCTCGGTGCACTACAGTAGATCTTCTTGAAGTTAGGTCTTGAATCAGCATTCGAAAGACGCTGATGCAAAGCAGTTGTCACTCATCTGTCAAAGGTCTGTCAAAGACTTCATACAGAAATGTGCATGTTCTAACAAGAAAGCTGCTCATTTTGAGGGACTAATAGTCTAAATTTTAAAAGCATTAGAGTTAAGTGCTTGATAGTGGGCAAAGACTTGCTTAAAGGTCTCATATTGTAACATAAATATATCTACATACAATTTATGTGTATGTTTAAGGTTTCAAAACAAAGAATGTAGATTTGATATTCCTACTCTGTGTCTTTGCTACAAACGGTGCATATTACACAGCAAAGCAAACGACACCTCCCACTTTTCATTAGCAAACATGATCGACTAGACACAGATCATCTTACAAGGCAGCTGGGATCAGATTTGGACATAAAGCTATTGTAAACACAACATAATTACATAAAGTACACATGCAGCTATATTTACCATGCTCTGCACTGACCAGCGTGTTAGCGTTAGCTGTTAGCCTGCACACTGCAGCTAAACATTGGTGTTAACAAAACACTAACACTGACCAAATGGCTCCATTATTGCTCTCCAAAATAACTGCAAACAATTCTACCTGTCCTTATACATGTAACGTACAGAGCTGACTAACCATTAGCGACAACAAAATTATTACATAAATCAAAATGTGGTGTATACATCAAAAAAGACTTAAGCTAAGTGGAAAAGTAAGCCCTTAAAAGTAAAAACCCTTCATTGGTCTGTCACATTTCTATCCTTTCAAGGTTGTTGCAATGAAATTGAAATAATGCACTTGTCAGAACTAGTTTTTCCAACATGATCACTGCTCAGTTGTTAGTTACTGAAAAGGGGTGGGGCTTCACATTATATCTAGAATATTATTAATTCTTGCTTAATATGTCACAAGATAAGATAAGGATTGATGATTTGGCTTGTTTTGTGTGGACACCATCTTGGAGTGGGAGTGTTAGAAAACTGGCAAACTCATGTTTTCTCAGCTTTTATTTAATGTGAGACTTTATGTGAACCTCAAAACACAATGAAGACTGAAATCTGACAAACTAAAATGAGTCGATCACAGCTACACTTAACTGTATTAACCATATCTAAAAGCTAGGCCAGAGGATGGTTAAAGCAATTACAACATGTAAAAAGAAACAATTCAATTATATAGCCTACTTATACATAGAAGAAAAACAAACAGACCAAATTACAAACTAAATAAAATCTGAAAGAATATTGCTATGCTTATGAAACATGAAATGAAGATGTGCCCAGGGAGCAAATAAAGCCTATTTCAGCCATAAAAGTCTCTTTGATACACACACAATGGCCCTGGATGTAGTTATCCCAGATATATATGTACATCTGAGAAGACTGTAACATGAGTAGAGTAATGGTGATTAGAATATTTCTGCATCTTTGTCAAACTGGCAATAGATGACATTCTCCTCTCACAGACCAGTTTGAACCAGAACCAGGCTAGAACAGAAACTAACATGATAAAGTTTTACTGTTTTTTTGGCTGACATTGTTCAGAAGGAAACTGGACCATTTAAGCCCAGTTCCCCCCAGTGTACTGTAAATGGCGATACCATGAGGATAAGGGATGATGTTAGGTAGGAAGCTGTGGTTTTTAAGATATGGTCACTTACACAAGAAAGCACTCCTGCTCAAAGTTATGGTTTTGCAAAGGGGGGCAAGTACAAAATGTCCACTTTTTGTGCAGGATTACAAGCAAAGATTGCTGTTCTCAGATGAGCTTTGTTCCAGAGGCTTCCCTGCGGCATGTATTATTTCTGACTGTTCTGATTGAAAAAAATAGACATGTCACAAAAGTAGACAGGTGTCACTTCTGATAACTGAAAGACCATCTAATAACATCCGCTCTTGCTTCAAAGCATGAGAGACCATCACAAAGTTACTGATATGCAAGCGTCCTTCATAATTATGTACTCTGGAAAGCTTTCTCAATAGTCTGGTGTGTTTATTTTTCGCTTGAGAGGTAAAGTATAAAGAAAATTCCCCTGTTACCTCAGTCTCTGCTTTGGAGTGAAGAGAGTTCTGTTATAGTATGCCATTTGAAGAGATTCCTGTTTGCACTAATTTAACTCATGTGGCGTAAAATAAAGCATCCAAAGGTGAGGGTATAGTTACATTCACTTCGTGTTACCAAAACAAAAACGCTTCCTGTGATATTCATATAATTTTAAGTTATTTAAATTTTAATTTGCTGTAAATATGGTACCGACCTGCAGCTATTCAAAGCTTCCTTGGATGCAGTCTGCTGCTCTGTCATGATGAGGTGTTTAATATAGAGGGTGATAATGCACATGAGAGAACTACATGAAAGTACTTTACTGAAGAGTGTTTCCTGACTGAAAAGGTGCTTGCTTGCAGTTTTATCTTGAGACCAAATCTTGTGGTGACTAAATATGCACTAGTATTCTTGACTCTGATGACACCAGAGCACAACTTGATATTTCCTGCTGATGTTACAAGAAAACCTAATGTTTAACCACAAGATATACCACACTGTATGTAAGCTGTGTAAGCTGCTCTATCAATAGGATGTTTACAACCTGAAGTTCTAGGAATGAAAGTGTTACCACCAGTAGCTGATGATGATGTGTTACAGTGATTATTAATCCCTTTAAGGATGTGCAGAGGCTTAACTTTAAAGCTTTTCACGGTCAAATCTCATAGACACATCTTGTTCAACTAAAAAATGCAAAATGCTGCCAGTCTGAATTTGCCGTTAGAGATCACAGTGAAAAAAGGAAAACTGTGATAAAGGAAACACTTGCATGTCAGCACGTGCCGACAGCCCACCACTTAGCACATCCCC
This sequence comes from Apogon hyalosoma, assembly GCA_037367295.1. Classification (NCBI taxonomy): domain Eukaryota; kingdom Metazoa; phylum Chordata; class Actinopteri; order Kurtiformes; family Apogonidae; genus Apogon; species Apogon hyalosoma. Next base: position 1,782,413 of record JAPQRP010000030.1, on the reverse strand, counting down.
AAGGATCACAGTCCATTTTCTGACAGGAACATAGTCCCAACTAACAGTACTCTCAAGCTGCCCACACCTCCCCACAGCTGAGCAATGAAATGCAGACACTCTGCTTCTGACCACTAGATGATGGCCTCAAAACTCTTTTCAGGAACACATTAATAAAGGTCCCTACTTCAGTATCAAAATAAAACATGAACATGACTTCATAGCTTCATGAAGAATGAAGGTCACATTAGTCCATTTGAATTTTCTTCTTTTTTTTTCTAATTCTATACAACCCCAATTCCAAAGAAGTCGGGAAGCTTCACAATTCATGAAAAAAAAAAAAATGCAAAAAACATTTCAAATGCTTAAACTGAGAAATGCCATCTGAAGACAAAAAAAGAAGTACTTTTGAATTTGTTGGCAGAAACATGTCTCCAAAAAGTTGGGACAGCAGCAACAAAAGACTAGAAAAGTAACAAAATCTTAGAGGCAGAGTCTCGCAGAAGTGAACACGAGCAGAGGTTTGACAATCTGCAAAAAAAAAAAAAATTACAAATTGTGCAAGAGTTTCAGAATAATGTTTGTGAAAGTAAAACTGTGAAATGCTGCCATCTTCACTGGACCAAGACAGTGTAAAATTGTTCTGTGGTCAAACTAATTGAAATATAAAATTCTTTCTGGAAACCATGGACACTACATCCCTTGACTAAAGAGGACAGATGGACCAGTTGACATTTTATCAGCATTCAATTAAAAAGCCTGCATCCCTGATGGTATGGGGCTGCATTAGTACCTATGAAATGGGCAGCATGCACATCTGGAAAGGCACCATCAATACTCAAAGGTATATATGTTTGAGAGCAACATATGTTTGAATGGCTTCATAGTAGAAAAGTCTGGCTGCTGAACCAGCCTGCCTGCAGTCTGGATCTTTCACCAAATGAAAACATTTTGCGTAAATTTTGACAAAGAACCAAGACTGTTGAGTATCTAGAGTCCTATGTGAAAAAAAAAAGAATGGGACAACATTACACTCCCACAACTTCAGCAACCGAGCTCATGTTCAAATTAGAGGAAATGCTACACAACAGTTACCATGACTCTGTCATGTTTTGGAGTTATGATGTTTTTTTTCTTAAAATGGTGCATTTTCTCAGTTTAAACATTTGATATGTTCTATTGTTAAAAAATGCCCTCATTTGATTTGCAGTTTTATTGCATTATGTTCTTATTTGCATATGTTATAAACCACATTTTTAAAGGAGGTATTGTTTAGGGACCTGTGTGTTTAATTGAAGATTTTCCAACCATTTACACTTAATATGTGATACATATGGGATTCACACTGAACTCGAGCATAATTGCAATACTCAGTGTCTTAGAATAAAGTGAGAAATCGTGATACAACAGTTAACCATTCAGCTATAATGTTTGTGCTTTATAACCATGATTAGTGACTCAGCAGCATGCACAGTACACAGAAACAGTTGACATGTTGGCATTTTTAGCACCTCATCCAACAAACCGAGAAGCTTTTAGTTTCTCTAGTGATCTTTTTGACTCTGTCATGATGATAGAATGATTAAAGTCCATATTTTACACTGACAACAGTGACAAAGTGAAGTGAAGACAAGTGTGAGGATTCAAGGCAATCACATATACTGGCTGTTAAACACAAGGCTACCTTTACATCATTTATTGTAACATGACCGAATGTGACAAAAACAGATCAGATAGATATGTTTTTCAGACAGTTTTGCACAACAATTGTTGAAAAGGTAGCCAAGAATGAGTGGGTTATTCTTCCTGCAGCAGAGCTGAAAAATCCAACAAACACTGACAAACAAAAACAATCTCTTGTACTGTCAATATCATCCAGAAGTGAGGGGTGCTACAGTTTGGTTTAGTGCACACAAATAATTCCCAATATGTCCTGTATACAGTTACCATCGCAGACACAGTCCATGCCATGCAAGCATGATGCTACCAGGGACTTACTGAGCATTAGTTGAGTCCATACTGTATTCCTCCTGATACCTGGATGAAGCACACATGGACACAGATAGGCATAGGTTAGGAGAGAGGCGGGGTTGAGAAAGCAGGAAAAGGAAGGAATGAGCACTCGGGAAACCACTGCAATTTGTTCACTTGCATTGTGAGCCAGAATGAGTGCATTTATCAAGGTGGAAGGAAAAGCTAACCATAATTTGTGCAGCAAGAAGGTCCAAGAATATGACATGACACAACTTAATGAAAAACTAAAACATTACAATTGATAAAACTGTTCAAATCTAAAATTAATATGACTCAGAAAATATAATCGTTTCTCTGAGGAGCTGCTTCTGATTGCACAAGAGGAAGACTTTTCCACCAATGAATCACACTCAAACTCCACATGCAAGTATACGTGAACATTTGCAGTGGATATCAACTCCATCTGAGCTCAAAGGGAACCCATTTTGAGGCTCCTCATATGCAAAGCACATGCAAAGTGAATAAAACATTTAATTCATAAGGGGAAAAAAAAACTGAACGCTTCACCTGGCTTCTGAACGGATGAGACACTTAATGCAAACCACAGGGGATCAGTGGACACATCCTCTGGGCCAATCTCAGAATCTGATAATCGAGATGACCACGGAGAAACTGAAAGGAGTGTGTGACACTGAGTGATTTGACAAACAAGTCAAACAATTCCACACATTGATTTTAATGACAAAAGGACACTTACAGGGTCTGAAGCCATAGGTTGAATAGACACCTTAACCGACAAACATGGAAATAGAGCTTTTTACTTAACTGTTTTTCCAGATGACAGCAACCTCTTCTCCAAAGAAAATATTTTTGATTTCATTTATACTATTGGGAATATGGATGGGCACCTTTAGGGCACTGGTCACATTGCTTAGATAAAATCCAGTACCTTGCTGTTTGACACCACATTTTATAAGGAGAAAAGTTTCTCACACAGAACAACTGAAATATTACTATGCTGTTCAACATAAAATTTTACATGATTCAAAGTAAAACAAAAACACATTTTTATGCTTTAGCCAACAGTATAAACCAAAATACCAGGGAATGAGTCCATTTTGTCTACTTTTCTTATTTTATTATTCAGACCTATTGTGAAAGTTCCCAGGATGACTTAATGACCTCCACCCAGCTTTAACCCATCTCATCTGAAAATGCTTCGAGTTACTATAATGCAGTTCTTAATATGAATAAATATGTGATTACATTGTGAATTTTATGTGCATAATGTAGTATGATTACAATATAGATTCTAATTATATTTGGGAAGATAAAAACACAATTTAGGCTGATAGTCCTTTGAAAGCTGAGCAACATGGAATATACAAAAACTAGAGGTTTGAGCTGTACCATTGAAAACACTAAACATCATCAGCCCTAATGGACTAATGGAGTGTCCATTAAACCCAGGAAGTAGCCAAGTCACAAGGGGACCTGTATCAGTACAGCTCTTAATCAACAACATTTTGCCATTTCAGCAGAATTAATTTTTATGGTACCCCCAGACCCAATGAATTCAAGTGCCAAGGATACAGCCCCAAACATTCAGCAAATGTAACATTCTTTTTGTGAAGAGTGAAAACCAAATTATTAAAGGAATATGTATTCAAATTTAAGTGAGACGTACAACTAGCTGTGTACACTACTGTGAGTCACACTCATAGTAGGAGTCAGGTGCACCTTGAAAAAAAGGTGCATTTCAAGTACAATCAGGCTATCAGCTAATGAAGCTATTAGTCTTCTCATCAGGATAATGTACATGCACACAAGAACTTCTATGTGATCTCACTGTCCATTTTATGGCTATTTGACTGCATTTTAATGAACAATAAAGATGCTATCTAGCTGCTAACACCTTTAGCAGTGCAGAGCTAAAGATAAACAGAGGCTCCCTGCGCTTCCATTAATGTAGTGTGTAGCTGAGGTACACAAGACAGTGACTCATCCTGTGTCTTTTAATCATAAACACAGTAACTACAAAAAGGTGTTTTTTTTTTAATATTCTGACATCCATTTAATTGCTGTTATGCTGTCCTTGTGAGTATGATAAATTACTGAACATACAAGGAAAATTGATTCTCACCTTTGCACAGCAGATGTGGTTACAAGCTGAGCTACTGACTCACCCGAGACAAGAGAAAATGACCAGCACTTTCCAAGTTACCCTTTCAATTACCTTGACTGAGCTGAGCTGAGTGCAAGCTGGGAGGGCTTCACACGCATACAGTGTCTCTGCAGTGACTTCAAGGACAAATGGGAATTGTAGTTTGCAGTAGGAAGCCTGCCAACTCCGTAATGTTTCACACTATAATTCACACCATCAAGGGACAGGTTCGATTTACACTTATTTATCAAGAAATCCAAAGGCACTATGCTCATTACATAAAACTGGGAAACCATCAGAGATCAGGTTCTGTAGAATACTGTGTTCTAGCCACAACCTGTCATACCTGCTGGCCAAAATTCAACTGAAACACTGGTTTCTGACTGATCGTTTTGCACACCTCACACAGTGTTCCATTTGGAGGTCTAAATCAGATTGTAAGGTATTGTCACCTGCAGGTATCCATAGAAACAGTGCCTCTGTATCACATTACCAGTAATAGTCAGTCTTATTATATTGAAACAGACCTACAGAAACTGACCAGGTGTTAGAGTACATGCAACCTTTAAAATGAAAAATGGAAACATGAATGTAAAAGTATGTATGGCTTGAATGGGATTGAAGGTATGTTTGAATCAAGGATGTCATACAATCAGAGAGATGTCTGTTATTTCTTAGTAATTAACTCACATCCAATACAAAACACATCCAACGTTTCACTCAGTTCAGTCAAAATTCAGAATGCTCTGTGTGAGCTACTCCAACTCTGACAGCTTCCTCTTTCAATCCCTCATTCTTGAGGCCAACTAATTGATTTTCTGTTATCTGAGGCTCTTAAGAAGCCAGTAAAACCAAGTGATGGTATGATGGATCAGTTGGAAAATGTATGCAACAAACAGTGTAATACTCCAGATCTGTGTTGGTCTTAATACCAACTTTTTGAAGGTGTCAGTCTGATGTTGGAATTGACTGCATCTTTACTCGACTTTATCTTGGTGATTTTGTTCAAGAGGCTGGTCAAGACTACTGTGCTTATTTGGGGCGGCTATGGCTCAGGAGGTAGAGCAGGTCACCCAATAACCAAAGGGTTGGCAGTTCAAATCCTGCTCTGTCCTAGTCATGTGCTGTTGTGTCCTTAACCCACCTTGCCTCCAGTGTCACTCACACTAGTGTACGAATTTTTGGTGGCAGTCGGATAGGCCATTTGGCACAAATTGGCAGCCTGCCCTAGGGCAGCTGTGGCTACAAACGTAGTTTACCACCACCAGAATGTGAGAGTGAATGAATAATGGATCAATAATATAAAGCACTATAGAAATCTAATCTATTATTATTACTGTGATTTCATGTTAAACTCACTATGTCTGTTACACTGTTCACTAAATGTTTGCTTTTAAAAGTACTTGTCAGGTATTTTCAAGCTATTTAAAAACTATTTTATTTACAGTAGGGAATTTGAGTTCTATTTAAATGTTGAAAAGTTGACTAAAAACTATTTTATAATATTTACAGTAGGGACATGAATTAAAGCACATTTTACTTTCACATTCTCTTAATTGAACTGCTCAGATGTTTGTCCTCCAGGTTTAATGAACAGTAGTGACGGACAAGCTGTAATTTACCCCAGAGACCACATTAAAACCCCATCATTAGAGCTTGGGCACTCAAATCAACATGAAAGAGTTAATTGTTCCATGAAGGCAGGACACTATAAATAAACACAAAGAGAGGAGGACACATCGTACAAGGAACAGTGTCAAGTTTGTAATTAAACTGCTACAATGGTATTGTCACTGAGCAGCAATGGTGGTCATGAAAAAGAATTTGAAGAGTTAATTTGCTTGGAAAGAGATTGAGAAATTAGTAATAGGAGCAAATGCTACTTACAAAAAAAATTTACAAAACAAATTCTGAGGTTAATCTCAGTCAAATTACAATGATTAAAATACAATTACATTAATCCATGTATTTAATGAAACAGTGCAACAGGGCACATCCTAAATACCACGTTCTCATTAGACTGTGGTAGATAAATGAAGATCTATGGTGTCCTTTACCAGTCCAGAACCAACCACAAAATTTCAATTAAACAGTATCATGTATTCACTTAAAAGTTTTACAAACTTAAAATGTCTCTATGACAAGACACTACATACACTGTTTTCCATAAAGTTGGAATAATTTTGCTTTCAGACACATTCTTTTTTTATCCTGATTTATACACATCAGTAATCACCTTTGACTGGGTTCAGCTGAGCCACAGTAACACTTTATCTATTAAGAACAAATCACATCATCACAATCATTTCATAAGAAGAGATAAAAATATTTTAGCCCAACTTTATGGGCAAGAGTGTATAATGCACTATCTTAAGAGGCTAATAACACAGAAGAATTCACTACTAAACTGAGTAAAGGGCTATTAGGAAAACTGTCTGGAAGTTCAAGTTACTCAAAGAGGAAATGCAATTTCTACTACTCTACTGATAGCATCTGCACAATCCGCGTTAATCACAGATCTTCTACAGTAGTCGTTTCTGATATACACAGACTGAAGTAAGAAGAAGTGTATATTGTGCCACTAATGTCTCTATTTAAACTTGATTTTCTTACATAAATTACAATGATTCTCCCTTAGTGCTTTAATGTTTTATAAAACTAAAAAAAATCTAATTCAAAACACTGCAAACTGAAGGCTGCACAAATCAAATCACCCAGCACTAATACTTTCACACTGCACCAAAGTCGAGCAGAGGGGAAATAAAGTAGTGGAGTCTTAATAACAATATGAATAACAGCTTCTCTTGAGCTTCACCATTCAGATTCATTGCACACCAAGGCCAAAGCGCACGGTCGTATTTCTAGCAGGGTTTTCTCAATGCGTTGGTGAGGCCCAGTGATGTCAGTGTAAATCTGTTCAATGACTTCCTGTGTTTAAATGATGACCAGACCCTCTGTCTGTGAAGATCCGCCAAGTGTTAATCAGCATCTTTACAACCTACAAAACTGGCCAGTCAATAACATATAGGGAATCCTATATAAACAAACAAAAAGGTGTTTCTCAGGTGCAGTAAATTAGGCAGGAATACGTTTATTATAGGCTGTTCAGTGGAGAGAGATTATTGATTTCACTCCTCTCTTAGCATCCTCAAATCCTTCTCAGGCCAGCTGGACACGAATCCCACGCTGATCACATTTCACAATATAGGAAGCTTTTTGCATCCTGACAACATCCTGTCAGCCTCCAGGGGACAGGCAGAAACCCGGATGGGCAAATAAAATAACATGTTCTGTCATTTCTGACAAGACTTTAATCAATGTGACAAGGTGAATCATTTTCAAAGGTCAAATGGCCAAAGGACTCATTTGGTTTTACAGCCTCAGTCATTTACTCATGGTGTGTGTTGGATCTCAATACCAGGTTCTATAATGCAGTATAGCATATGTCAGTATCATTCAGATTTATAGAACTGTTTGAGAGTCAGTTAATTTCCTTTCATTCAGTTCACTCCACTTGACAGTTGACTCATAAGCTTTTTATGAGTGAACAAAAATTTGACTGATCTATCAGCATTTGTAATTATGGCCAACACCTAGGACATGGCTCCAGTAACACCATGAGCTTGGTCATTATCGCCTTCATGGTCATCATTATCTTCATTATTCACATTAATTTGTTTTGCTCATTATTCTCCTGATATCCAGAAAAGTGAAAATTTTAGCTTTTTTACATTAAACAATTGTCTTAATTGGAAACTGCATAATGAAACTGTTTTTTTCAGATACATTTTTTAAATTATTTCTATTTATGTAAGTTTTTTTTTTTATGGAATGTCCTTTGCAATGGATAACATGTTTTTAAGTAAAACTGTGAAACTTGTATCCCTTACAGAGGACAAAAATGCATTGCTGGGTCTCAGATGATTATAACACCACCACAATAGCAGAGAAAAAGTCACTACTGTCTTTGCCAGCTTCTCAAATCATCAACACTTAGGCCTATATAACGATCATACCATTATTTTTACATTGCCTTCATGGTCACAGTCCAGCTAAACTTAAATATCATGTTAGTTTTGATAACAGTGATGACCAGCAGCCTGTTTAAGATACATTAATATTTCTAAGTACATCAAAGTCAACTGTGAAATGTAGGTAACTTTATTCATTCTTTGCTGTGACAAAAAGGGTAGTTTTTACTTTGAACTTGTTGCTTAGATATGTGCTGCCTCTTCAAACACAGCAGATGTATTTCCTAAAGGCTCTAATTATAAAACAGGAGGTGAAAACTTAATGAAAATTGTTTACAAGTACCTTCACGCTTAATAACTCCCAAAGTACATGGGGACAGGCCAGTATTACCAACCAAGTCTATTTCATCCTAAATAAAATCAGCTAGGAAAGATTCTGAATGAATGAATGAATGAATGAATGAATGTTTCAGTTCCCATATTTGTGTGTTATTTGGAAAAAATGCTACTTTACAATCTGTATTTCTGCTACCCTATTATATATAAAATTGCAAACACATTATTGATCATGCAGGTGATGCGTCTATATTTGACCATGAAATGTCAATGAATAGATCAAATATACTTGGAAAAAAAAACAAAAACATATCGGTGGATAATGACAACAAAACTGTATGTTGTAAATACAAAGACTGAACACACTGCACCATCAGCATTTTGGAAAAGGTTTGTGAACTTAATGGAAATGGTCCACCGGTGCCTTCAAGCTAAGTCTTAAAATGCTGTCTATCAGGCCAAAGTGACTGGGGATGGGCTAGCATCGCCAACCAGATCTGTTCCATCCAAAATATAACCACTACCAAATATACTGAATTAACTGTTTTACTGCACATTTTTTGCATTATTTGGAATCAATGCTACTTTTCAAACTGTATTTCTGCCACTCTATTATCACGTAAACCACAAATACATCATTAATCATGTAGCTGACATGTCTATACTTGACTGTGGAATGTCAATCAGATCAAATACACCTGAGAAAAAAATACAACATCAGTGTGTACTGTCAACAAAGATGTATACTGTAAATACACAGGCTGAACACACTGCACCACAAGCATATTGGCCGGGAAAAGGTTTCTGAAACATTGCCAAGCAATCACATTTTTTTCTGCTTCAGCCAAGCTGGTTTCACACATTCTGCCCCAACGTATGCCAATCTGAGTTAGAATAGCAGGATTTCTGCAGTTCTTCTGTATCTCTAAGGGGGAAAAAAAACAAGAAACATATTGTCTCCCCCCAGCTGCTGTGAGTTCAGCCCAAACCACAATCTAATTTGTCTACCAAATGGTCTGATAGTGTCCTGACGATAGAAGTCAACATATCCATTCTTTTTAATGGTGCAGGCAGGAGCTAAAAATGCATCTTCTCTTCTGGTTTGTCTGCACATAAAGAGGTACAGTATGTCAACATAATCTCCCATGGTTTGCATTTTTATTTTCCTAACATACTGGTGTCATTTCAAAAACAACTTCACCTTTGGATCTATGATAATGAGCATTTTCCCACCAGACAGAAACAAAAGGATTCATAAAACTGTAATGGGAATGCAGCATCCTTCCTATTATGTAATGCCTATACACTGCAGCCATTAAAAATCTCAATGATGCTGAGAGTGGAGTGATTGACGGCACAGGCGTGTAAAAATCACTCCGCTATTCGTCATGAAACTGACTCATAAAGAGGCGCATGGGATGGTTGATGTTTAACCCCACTGGGGAGAAAATAGCCTGCCACCACCGTGTCGGTCGTGTCACTCACATTTCTATAAATCTCTGCAAGAAACATCCATTTACGGATGGATAGATTTACGGGTGATGCAATACTGAACGAGTCGCAACTTTTGCCTTGGGATAATTACGACCCAAGTTACTATGGAGACTTTACGCACTATGCACTCGCAGCATCATGGCTTTTTTTTTTTTTTTTTTTTGGTCTTTTCTCCCTCTCTCTCTTACGGATGATGCATGTGTGTAAGCCAGATGCATTCACGAACATGCGACTTGGAGAGGATGTGCATCAGCTACCTTTGGCCGGCATCGCTCCCGAAAGAGCCCATGGTCCGGAGAGGGTTGGAGGGGTTGACCCAGGTGGGCTCTGGGGTTTTCTGCACCTCGGTCTTGACGTCTGGGTCGATTTCCGAGGGCGACGGTGTGAGCTTTGCGCCTGCCATGGCTCTCTGGGTCTGTCTCCGAGTGTTACCTCCAGCAGAGAGCGGACAATACGTTTTTTTGGGTTTTTTTTTTTCTCTTCTTTTCTGGTGTCAGAACAGGCTCGGTTCGCCGGAAAACCGCATCCTCGTCTCACTCGTGTTGCACGAAGGCGGAGGGAGATGTTCTCCCTCCTCCCTGCCGCATCACGGGGTCTTCAGACGCGCGTAAGGGAGCATCTCCAGGTTATCGAGCTCTCTCCTCCATCCGTGGGAGATGTGAGGTCCCCCTGCGGCTCAGATGCGCGTCGTCACGATGCAGCGTCAACCGCTTATCGTCCAACCCAGCGAACTGCACTGCCAGTTACATAACTCATTTAGGTGGTCAAATTTGATGATCGGGATCCAGACTGATCTGAACAACCAGCAATTCAGCTCTCATACAGGTCTCAGATGACTGAACGCCCCCAAATGAGCTTTGTCATCTAATAAGTTTATCAACCGAACTGATTAGTTAATCAACCACGTTTCATCCGCCTCCACTAAGCTTTTGTAATACACGGACAAGAATCAGCAGTGACGAAAAGCCACAAACAAATGAGCAGGTGGCTTTGACAAACTCTCCATAAACATGAGAATTTGCATGAACAAAACGAAACAAACAAAAACAGGCCATCTGAAAAATTACTTGAGATTAGCTTCAGTCCACTGTGACTGAATTTTTTGCTCGAAAGACTGAATTATTCCTAAAAAAAAAACAAACAAAAAACAAACAAAAAAAACAATAGTGAAAAAAGCAACATAAACATGCAGATGTACAGGGAACATTCACTGTACTTTTCCCAGGGTTAAATAAATATGACAAACAAAAGAGGGGTGATTTGGGACTAAGATGTAAAGGTGAATTGATGAACTAATCAGTTGTCAACTACTGTATGTTCACTTCAGTGTCAGATTCCAAATGACAGTTACAAACTGTACTCGAATGAACACATCACTGTCCCCTATAAAATCCATCATTAGAATCAATATTTGTTCATTGTAGGCATTTTAGTCAAGGGGATCTTATACATATAGGTCACCTTGAAAGGCAGCCCACTTTCACTGTATGTCTCAATTAAAGCAATTATTTTAATTTTCAGGTGATTATACACTAATGAAAATAGCATTGTGAGTTGTAATTTATTTCAGTAATTTAATTTAATCACCAACTATTTTATAGTCAATGAATTCGATTGAGGGGCGACACGGTGGAGCAGTGGATAGCACTCGTGCCTCACAGCAAGAAGGTCCTGGGTTTGATTCGAACACCAGTCGATGGGGGTGGGACCTTTCTGTGTGGAGTTTGCATGTTCTGCCTGTGTCTGTGTGGGTTCTCTCTGGGTACTCCGGCTTCGTCCCACCATCCAAAGACATGCACTGATAGGTTAATTGGTTCGTCTAAATTGCCCATAGATGTGAATATGAGAATGATTGTTTGTCTCTAAATGTCGGCCCTGTGATGAACTGGTGACATGTCCAGAGTGTACCCTGTCTTCGCCCAAAAGTAGCTGGGATAGGCTCCAGCGACCCCCGTGACCCTAGTAATGAATGAATGAATAATTCAATTGAGTAATTTTCAATCATTCATTTTATGAACCACTTGTACTTGTGAGGCCCATGGGGGCACTGAAGCCTATCCCAGCTACCATCAGGCAATGGCGGGGTACACCCTGGATGCATCACAAGTTCAGTCAGTTTTGAAGAAATATAAAATATATAAATACATTTTCTAGAGTCTGGCCTCTTAATTCTGTATTTTTTTTCTAGATTCCTTCCTTTTTTGACAGTAAAGTGAATACATTTGTGTAGTGGACTAAACAAGACATCTAAGGAAAGATGGGAGGGTGTCATACATGTGCAAGCAACAAGCAAATGTCAACTCTGAACTGTTACAGCACAAGTCTTATGTCAAGTCTGTAATAGCCCAGCAAGATAAATCGAGTCATTGTTCAGGTGTGTGTATGTGTGTGTGTGTGTTTATACAACAAGCCCAGAGAGCAACAATGGAGAGTGGTATTCTAAATGTCGAATGCGTTCTTCATTCGTTCTGTCACTTATTTTAATTAGAGGATGCTTTGTGATGCCTTGCACACACTGCATTACAAATTACCCAATCATACTTCACAGATAAAATGCAGCCTCTTAGTATGTCTCCATGCATTGTTGACTTGTCAAGTCATCTGCAAGAAGTCAAAGTCAAGTGGAATCTAGTGAAGTCAGTGTGAGTCAGTGAGTCAGTCAGAGCTCTGGGTTGATGTCTATGACTTAAGTCTCCTGCCTCTGCATCTGACAATGTCATCTCGGGTGGTGGGAAAGACTGGTATTTTGGGGAATTTTTGCCTTTATCAGAGATAGTGCACAGTGGAGACAGACAACAAGAATGAAGAGGATGAGAGGAGGAGTGACATGCAGCAAAGGACGTGGGCTGAGAGTCGAGGCCAGGTTTCTGCGATGTGGCCTTGGGCCAGGTAGGATGTGCTTTAACAGGTGAACCACTGGGGCGAGACTGAAGTTTTTTCAACATTTTCTCACACTGTATAAAGCAAAGAAATAATCAATTAACCCTTAAAGACCTGGAGCTATTTTTGTGGCAACTTCCGGATTACATTTTCTCTACAACTAATCGTTCATAAATAATGGATCACTGTTTACTCTAATATTATCCTCTATGTTTTGCACATTTCAGGTAAAATCAGGTACTTTCCTATATTTAAATTAATGATCATGTAGATGTTCATAAAAACTCAAATTCAAAGGTTATTATATGAAAGAAAGAAAACTGAAGAAAAAGTGACTTTTTTAACTAACTACATCATTAATTGAATGTATCGGCAGAAATGACAGTGGATGGGGACACTGGGTTTATGTTCAGTTAATGCTATATTTTACTTTAAAGGTCACCTTATCTTCAGTTTTTTTGTGTTTTGATACAATAACCTTTGACTTTACTCTGAGCTTTTATGAACATCTTCATGATCATTCAATTAAACTAGGGCAGGGGTAATATGGACAAAAAAATCATATCACGATATTTTTCCATATCAAACTATATTGATATGTATCACAATATAAATCAAATCATTATTTTTGTCAAGCTTAAATTTTCCACCACTCATAAGTTAGTTGTGAAGACATCAGAAGGTTATTTTTAATTTAAATATGATTTATTTTCTGTCAGCGGTTGAACATGACGTGCTGAATACCATTATACAACTGTTTCAGATGAATAAAACAGGTACATATATTTAAAAATAAACTAAAAGTCTCACCAGCAGGAAAAAACTTTCAAGTTTTAAAAGAGAACACAAACTAAACAGACCATCTTCACAAAACAATGGATTAGGGTTAGGGTGTGATCCATAACTGCCATAACTGGCGTAAACCTAAAGTGAAGCTTAACGTGTTTTGAACGTCTGACTCCCGGCTTCTATGCCTGTTGTACACTGGAACCGAAATGGTTCGCACCCTACTTTTCAGTAACCCGGTCACCCGAGTTCTCAGTCTCATTTTCTCCTGAGGGAACACTCATTATCTCCTGCATCAGCCCAAACATTAGCGTGTGTACTGCGGCTGACTCTTACGCCTGTGCTGAAAGTGTCAACCTAACTTGACATGGCTCTAGTGTGATTGGTTCAGTGCGGCGCTACTTAATTATGATTGGGTGTTCTCACATCTGTCAAAACATGGATGAATGAATTCTATCAAAATTGTATCGAGCATGTCTCATATTTATATCGAGCAAAAGTTATTTCGTAATATATGTCATTACTGTTTAATCGCCCAGCCCTAAATTAAACATAGGAAAACAGAGGATTTTCACAGGAAAAGATGTGAAATTCAAAGGATAAAATTATAATAAATGGTGATAAATCACTTAGGAAAGGTTAAATAGAGAAAAATTCATTTGGGAACTGCCACAAAAGTCACACTGGGTCCTTATGGGTTAAATACCTTTAAACTGACTGTCAAACTAAATATTGTAGAATACAATAATACGTCAAGGATATTTGTCTATTGTACATAGCAAAGATAACTGGCACTGGACACTGCACTAATGGTATGAAACAGTTCACTTCCTGTCTCCTAGGTAGCTGCAGTGTCTATGGAATATTAATAGTTAAAGTAATACATCAGCTTTCTCCACTGTTAAGTCGTGACCCAAAAGTGGGTTGTGGACTAGTTCTGAGTGGGAAGCAAATAGTTTGGTTAAGACAAAATAAAATCCTCTCCAATATGAGATTTTTAGTTTGTCATGTGTAAAAGTCATGAGGTGTGTTGTCATTGCTGTGATAATAACAGCATTTGATTAAAAGGTGATAGGCTATGTTTACATTATCATTTGGAAATCAGATGTTAGATATGAACCAAAGTCTGTCACCATTTATACAATCATTTTTATGTGGAGCACATAAGAGAGCCTGAAACTATCAAAAACGAACTGAAACTGCTTCTACACAGGTATGACATCAATTTCAATCATATTCATTCAGCAGCATCTGCATGTGGCAGTCACTCAGTTTAATACAGGAATGTGCTGAATGTGCTGTGCAGAGAAAATATGTGTATTCAGCTACACTATTGCTGGCATATGTGTGTTAACTACGCTCTCTCTGAAATATAATTGCTTTATTTCAGTTCTGTTAAAGTGGGTCACAGCGCAAAGATAAACTGAGAATAAGAGCACTAACTTCTTTTTTTTTCTAAAACTAATATTTTATAGGTGTCTTTCACTTTATTTTGCCACTTGTTTTCAACTTCCTTAGACAACATTTTTTGCTCCTTGATCTCATTAGAATCTGCAGCTGACAGACAGGTCTCAAAGTCAGTTTTCTCCGATGTGTGTTAATGTCAGGATGCTCATACTTTATGCAGTTTGTGAAAAATGGGTCCAGTACTTTTGTGACTGTGTGACAAATGAATGAATCAAAATCTGTAAATCATGATCACTTCTCCCCCTTGGAAAGAATGGGATAGAATCTGCTGCTAGTCTCCCACAGGGCAGGAAAGTAGAGAAACCATATGACAGGAAGTAGAGATGACTCTGTAGTGGATAGCTGTCCTTAACTGGCTTTGCAACCAGTAAATGAATATATGCTCTTTTCAGATGTCAATGTTGACAGATTGATATTTGTCAGATACTGCTGTGGCCTGGATATTCCTTGAGTACAGAAACAGAAAGATGGCTCCCAGACCCAAAGTAAAACCAGTTATTTTATTGTATTAAAGAATACTGTTAATACTCAGATGCAATAATATGGCTTTTGTTGAGATTCTACTTACAAATGTGACTCCAATTCTCTATCCCCTGCATTCATTACATTGGTAATTACCTTGACCATAAAACAGACCTAAAACAGGATTTAAGAATAAAATGAATCAATCATTTAATGAACATTAATCCAACTTACACAGATCTGTGGTCTCCCAAGGTTACAGAGAATCAGATTCAAGTGATTTAGCCAACAGACATGAAGTCACCAAGCACAGGCCCCATCTCTCTGACTCCCCGTCCTCAACAGTTCCGAGTTATCTTTTCCATATTTCATTATACTCTTACTTGGGGTGTTGTCTTCCTCCTCCTAACTTCAGCCAGTCCCTTCATGTATCACCCCCACCACAGCTGTCCTTGACCCACAGACCTTACCATCTTCTTTTTATGATTAATAATACAATAAAACAATAAACATTCCATACTCCTAAAAACCAAGCTAACCCAACTGTGTATTTTTTCATTCCACCCCTTGAAGCTTGTAACTCTCTAATGTCAATGTATTACACAACTTAGAGCAAATCCGCAAAATACAGAATTCATAGCTACATCATACTACATTCCGATTACAAAACACAGAACTCATGGTTATAACATATTGCATTCTAATTATATAATGCTTTGGTTTTGATATGTTCCTCAACTGTATAATTCTTACACTTTCTCCATTTTTAGCTCAAATACATTTGAGCTAAAAAAATGAAAATGCTGGTGTCAAACTTTCCAGTTACTCCAACATTAAACTTTGACATGCCTTAAGGTTGTCTGTTAAAACAAATAAAAAAAAAAAAAACAAACAAAACTACAGCTCATTTCAACAATATCTATTGTCAGTATTCACTTAGAATAGGAAGGCCTAAACCAGGGTATGAGCAGGTTAGAGGAAACCACATTTATGGCATTTTAAAGACATTTTTCAAGGCCTACTTAGCCAAATATAAGACTGTACAGGGCGACACGGTGGTTAGCACTGTTGTATCACAGCAAGAAGGTCCTGGGTTTGATTCCAACCAGGGACTTCTCTGTGGAGTTTGCATGTTCCTGTGTTTGCGTGGGTTCTCTCTGGTTACTCCAGCTTCCTCCCACCATCCAAAGACATGCACTGATAGGTTAATTGGTCAACCTAAAATTGCCCATAGGTGTGAATGTGAGAGTGACTGGTTGTTTGTCAGATGGATGGATGAGACTGCATTCACAAAAATAACAGCACATGTTATTTTTGTGAAAATAACAGCACTTGTTATTTTTGTGAATGTACAGCCTTATATTTGAGCAAATATAGGCCTCATGGTTATTGCCTTGAGCCAGTCTTAACCATGTGTCAATCCAGTTAACATTACATTTGCATTTCACCATGACTAATGTTTTTGCTACTGATGTTCAGCCGTTTAAGCTCATACCTGAACCCTTACACCTGTGAATGCCTTGAAAAAATGAATGCTACAATGCTAAACACTAATGAAAAATTTGAAAAATTCTTTACAAAAATTTCCAAAGCAAATATAACAATATCATCATGGATTTTTTAAGACCTTTGAGTGCCAGATTTAAAGACTAATTATCAATTTTAAGGATGTAACTTAGGATAATCAAATGTAAGACTTTTTAAGGATCCATGGACTCCCTGCTAAATAGGTGGGACACTGCGGAGTACGGACTTCGGACAGCATCAGAGGGAAAGTACATTTTTAGAGTCATTTATTTTTAATCAGATATGGGATGAAAAAATTATGGGGACACTGATCATGTTAAAAATGCTGAGTCAGGCTGATATTTGGCCAACCTCAAAAGCAAATGCAGTACATTTTAGTTACTGATTAAAACATGCATTATTGTCAGATCAGAGTACTCTTATAACAGAGCTTTGGAGTGTAATCAGATCAAGCAGCTGTATTAAGTTGTTCTCTTAATACAGAAACTTACAAAAAATACTGTGTTAACCATCTTAGCAGGGTAAGAACTATGTTTCTCTTGTTACACCTAATTCAATGAGTGAACAGCACAACAAGAATAAATTGAAGACTATGTGACTCTGTAATGAGTGGACAAAGGCTCTGGTGCTCCATACATGAACCCAGACCAGATATTTGCCCTGATCAGTTTAACATTTCTCATATCCATCTAATCTGTTATTATGCACTAACAGACTTATTTACAATCATGAGCATAATATGGAATTTAGAGGTCCTATCAGCCACAGCCTAATGAACTGAGGAAACACATAACACACTTATAATTCATTACATGTGGCATTTAGAGTTCGGCCTCAGGAACTGCATTAAATCATCAGTTGATAGTAGCCTTAGGATTAAAGAGGTGCACCTGTAAATAGTGTTTACACTGTTTTAATCCCCAACTGAATACAGAGAATAAAAGACCTAATTTTTCCCCAAAAGCTGCTGTACATATATTTGAAAAAGCTACTTAACTCCAACTGCACCAGTACAGCTTATAAAATAAACTATGTGGCTCTATGACTAAAGGCTGTATCATCATGTTATGGATATGGATTTAGTCTTCCTGAATAGGAGCGTATCAGCTTTCACTCTTCTCATTACTGAGTACAGCATAATCCAACAGTAGTCAGCAACTCAATGCAAACATATATATGCTGATTAATGAAAAAATATTTACTAACTGTGTGCATGTAATAAATACTGTAAATCTTATATATCATAGGCATAAAACAAGATATTAAGATAGATGTGGGAAGAAAGATAACAAGTATCTGAGAAAGCGTGCAGATGAATCCATCAGCAACAGAAACAGGTGTTAATGCAGACATTTGTGCACAGAGACACTTAGTGGTGAAGTCGGGGATTGCACACTGTATGAGTCACCTCCCAACAGGAGCTGAGTCCAAACGTACTGTACTGCATGAAGCAGGCGTCAATCAGCCAGCGCTGGCTTCATGTATTCTACATCTACTGACACAGATGGCAGTACAGCCTCAGGGTTAATCTCTCGCACATAAACACGCTACTTATGCTCAGATTCAGATGCATCACAGAGGCTGGGAAATCTACTGTACCTGCACCCCAAAACTAGAAATTAGACGAGTGAAACTGAATTTGGGCAAATGATGTGTGTGAAAGGAAGCTTACTGCACATACCACAAAAATGCACATATCAGGTGAAATGAGTGCCCGATTAATTCCCAAAGAGCTACACCATTTACTGAATGTTTCTTTCCCCGCCAAACAAAACATTTAATGATGCCATCACTGCCTTTGAGACATTTTATAGCCCCAGCAACTAATCAATTAATGAAGGATTAATCACTGAAAAAATCCATAGCCCCATACAAAATGTTTCATTTATTATGTCTGTGTAAGTTCTCATTTGCCCAGGTCATTATTCTTGGTAGTGTTTTGAGGTTCAACTGGACTAGTTTTGCTCTTTTGAATACATTTCGTCTCTCATCCAAGAATGTTCTTCAGTTCTAGGTGCTAGTGGGGATACATGGAGTTATAGACCTGTAGGGTGAGTGATCTGTGGAGGTTGTTTTTGTCATATGTTAATGATCTTAAGTGTTAGGGGTTGTAGAGGGGGTGGCCCTGACAGCAGTCAAGCGCCCCTGAAGGACTCTGAAATGTCCCACCACCACCTCGACAACCGTGAAACCCAGGGCCACCCCCTCTACAACCCCAACACTTTAGGTCATTTACATATGACAACAAAAGCTTCTGCAGACCAGTCACTCTGCAGCTTTATAAGTCCACTTTCCCCCACTAGCACCTAGAACCGAAGAAGTCTCTTGGATGAGAGACAAAACATATTCAAAAGAGCAAAACTAGTCCAGCTGAAGCTAGAAAAAACTACCATGAAAAATTCATTTATTATGCTCTTCTAGGAATGTTTTTTGGAAACTTGATGTGCTTTTTATTTGCCTTGCTCTCAATCTTATGCCAAACTGTATGTGTACATAAGTGCAATGAACTCACATCCTCCAACTCTGTACAACTAAACTCCTTTTTCCAGGATACCAAACATGCTTTCTTGCACTTGATCTCATAAGCATCTTTACCCATCGCCATTTTCTCAGCAGAGATGAGAAAGAATTAAGGTTGCTCACTCCTTAAGTTACTCAATTCCCAAAAAAAAAACACTTGTCCAGTTGGACTAACCTGTCTGAATTTACTAGCCCGATATTTCATTTTACCTAGCCCTAATATCATTCTTCAATTTCCCAATATTGCCCATCTCTCTCCACTTCCCACGCCCAAAATATAAAGCTTAAAATAAAGTGTGAGAGAAAACAGTAATCTGAATTTATGTGCAGTAACATGATAAAATGAGTGCACAGCTTTGGACTGAAAATGCTACATATGAGGAGGATAATAGCCCTCTGATTGTGCCTTCTTTTCAAAGCCCAGCATACACTTTTTTTTAATACATATCACTGCAGGGAGAAAAATAGTGACATAATAAATACAGAAAAAGAGCTGCAGTGCAGTCTATTAGCCGAGTACTCGACTGGCTATGACTGGTGCAGAATTCCACTCTGAAATGCCTGGCACCAAAATCTGAACGACTTCCAGCGTTTGCAAGATCTTTGAACTACTGAGATGAAAGAGAGACGAGAAAACAGGAGCAGCATTTATGACTAAATGCTACTGTCAAACAGGACAGGAGTATTTAATATTTACTAAAAATACAAATATAAAACTATATTAACATCCACAAATGTGTCATGATAAATATTGGGAGCTATTTTACAAAGCATGACTTCAGTTAGAGACATGCTCTATGTTGATGACTAACTGGCCAGATAATTTAAGAAAATCTCTGCGGGAACCCAGGCTTCCCTCTGAAGTTTCATAATCACTGGGCCCGCCTAAGCTCCATACTCATACTTCGTGCTGCAGATGGGCGTAGAGAGCTGTGATAATGCTTCCTCTGTCAAAACATATTAAGGCAGTGAGCTGGCGCTGCTGTGGGCGAGCTGTCTGTCTATGCACAGCATAGCCAGAGAGGAGGAAGAAGTCTAGCCAATGCCACTGGCAGCCTCACACACAGGAGTGTACACACGCACTCACAACACCGCTCGCACAGGGCTGCCCATGCCGCGCACCGACTGCTGCTTTGCCAACAGCTGTTTTCGTGCAAAAAGGTTCCGTTAACTACTCATTTACTGGTCCTATCGCTGTGTTTTCTATACAAGTCAAAGATGCATATTTCTGAGAAAACATCCACTTGTGAGTTTGTCAGAACGGATGATTCATCCAAAAATAAATAAGAAAAAAAAAAAAGCATCTGGTCTATAACACGTCTGTGAAATAAATCAATCATTTTATCGTTTAACAGACTGGAAAGACAGAAGTGACCCTATTTCAGAGTGTAATAAGGCTGCTGAATAAGACTTTTTAGGCTTTTTCTTAAGTAATTATCATTTCCCTTTCAAACTGGTCCTAAATTATGGATGTACTTTAAGGACAAAAGGCCACATTCAGCCCTTTCATGAATAAAAAACACTACCAGCAGGAGGCTGTGCCAAAAACCAGTGGTGTTGTTCATCCTCATTTACATAAAATGAAAATTATTTGTGTTTGCCTGCTCTATGCTGTAGATGAACAGCTGTTGAAAAAAACATAAATAGGTACCAGCAATACAAAAGCATTTTACTCCCTTTCCAGTTATAAATCAAAGTCCAGTCTGTTGACCCATGTGTGGACATTTTTGAAGAACTGCCTCCAGACTCAAGTTACTGCTGAAAAAAAAGCAATGGTAAGAGTCTGTCATAAATCAGGGATTTTCACTTGGACCAAATGCAATCATCTTTGCAATACAGTTTATCTTTAACTCAAGGTTATAAAAGATTAAGAGGCAAATACATTTCAGTCAAAAATTAAAAAAAAAAAAAAAGAGGTTATCTATTGTCAAAAAGCTTTGCAACTTTGGAACTTCTATATCAAAATTTTATCCACCTCCAGGTAAACATAGCACTGAGATAAACATCATTTTGAATATATATGGACTTCAAGGTTCACTTTATTGTCTCCCATTGGAAAAATTTGACTTAGACAAGGCAAAAACAAGCTGCACTGCAACACATAAACAGAACACACGCTACTAAAATGCATAAAATACATGACATAATAAATAAGTTAAAATAATATAAAGAGAACAAAATGACATACACACTGCGTACTCACACACGCACACACCTGACTGACATGGAAGTTTTTCAAAGGAAACAGATATTTCTGTTATGTGATTACAATCAGCCTCCAGGACCAGGGAAATATGTAATTAGAATATATCAAGGTATTGCAATTGCAGAACTCCAACATAAAATTCATGAAACCTATGATAGAAGACTTAACTTTAAAGGTCAGTGTGTATCGTTTCGTGACATCTAGCGGTGAAGCTGCTGATTGCAGCACTCTCCCTGTGACTCTGGTGAGAGATGTAAACTGAACAATGTGGAGGACATCCTGGACAATTCAGATCATACTCTTGACTACATTAAAACCAATCAGGGAAGCAGCTGCAGTGGATGACGCACATCATGTAGGATGATGCAGACGTAGATGCAGGAAAGAGTCTTCATCCCCACTGCATCAGACAACACCTCAGTCTGATGACAAACAGACTGATGATTACCTGATTCATTTTTATTATTACTGTGTAGATTTTTCTTTTCTCGACCTGATAGAAACTGAATCTTCCCCAGGAATAAATAAAGTTGCTCTGTATCTGTGCTTCCCCTCGCCCTGACCTATGGTGGCCACTGTTAAGTCCCATGTTAGAGCCAGTGTTTGTTTTGTCTGTTCTGAACTTTTTAGTTAACGGTCATATTATCTCCAGTTTAATTTAAACATAATAAGCACATAAAACCTATGCACCCCAACCCTGGATGATACCTGCCATAAAACTGAAAAAGAAGAAGACTGTTGAGCTACTGTAAAAACATGGAAACCTCTGTTAAAAGGTAACCCGTTCCATCTGCAGCAAATCATATTTTTTGGTGATTATACACAAATTAGACATATATGAATATTAATTATATTCCATTTCTGTAACTACATCCACCTCAATCCCTATACACTATATTGACAAAAGTATTCGGACACATCATGGCTACAGCTCGTAAGATGTTCTGTTCATGCTGATTTCAGACAATAAACATCAATATTTCCTTAAAGTTTAATGGGAGATTTTTCTTCCTAAGTGAGATGTGAAGAAAGTAGATGTGTTGTGGTAGTTGTGGTAGAAAATTATTATTTATATTCAGAGCATGACAAATATTTTAAAAAAAATTAGGAGGTAGAACATTTAAAATCATAGTCCTGGATAAAAAAAAACCAGTGAAAATCAACTGCTTCTGTTGAAAGTTACTGCCCTATAATTTACATTAGCTTGTCTTTGTGCAAATTTAGTGCGGAAATCTCAATGCATTCTTCAGATAATGTAATTGAAAGGACATCTCGCCATTTGACCTTGAAAAAGTAAGTCAAGGTGATCTATTTTCAATAGGCCTCTGCTCCATGCTAAGATGCATTCACAGTGTAAATGTGGTGCAGATAACTCAATGCATGCTTCAGATATTGCGATTACATTGTTGAATGGACAGATGGATGGACAGACGGACGGACAGATGACAAAACTATAATAATAGCCATTCGGCCAGAAGCTGGCTGAAGAGTAAAAAACCTTGTCTGAGGCATTTTGGAAGCAAAGATAACATTTAAACAAAACTAACCAATGCAATGATATTTATCACAAAACAAAACTATATTATGACATATGTCATTATTGTTTTATAGCCCAGGCCCTGTTATTAAAGAAACACCTGAATTCAATATGTCCAAATACTTTTGTCCATATAGTGTATTTTATATAAAGGACTTTTAAGACTGGCAGAAATGAACAAACAGGCCAACATGTGTCACATCAAAACCGCAGTACATAGTGTGCAAACCCAAACATGCATAAAAAAAATAAAAGACTATAAAAATACAGTATATTTTGTTTAGTGAATGCAACAGCCGTGAAACAGGTTGTATTCAAATGGTCGAGCACAGCAACATTAACATAACTGAACAGCATGTAAAACTAAACAGACAAGGTGGAAAAATAATCCCTTCACTGGCAGGCAGTGAGCGTTTTTCTAAAATAACGCTGCAAATCCGAGATCAGTGAGCCACAGCAGCTATATTGATTATGAAACATTTTCCTGATTGCCTTGGCCTGGTGAAAATCAAACAGGCAAGTCTGTGCACTGATAAAACACCTCATCTATACAAATGAAAGACATGACTTGATGAGAAGCACTGGAGAAAACTGTGCTCTGTTACATCCAAATAAATCTTCTTGTAGCACACTGTAAAGTAGGCCTCACTCACCCATAACAACAGAACACACTCTGTAGTACTGACAATTTCAACCGAATGCCTCAATGATCACGGATGCTTATTAAAGCCCAAGAAAGAGCCAAGGCGACCAATGCTAATTAAAAAGACAAGACAAACAACATCTGAGTTGCAAATGCACTAGAGATTTCTAGGCACAAAGATTCACTGGTCCAGAAGTGGAACTAATTCTAAACGGTGCAAATCGTATTTTTCTGAGCATCACCTCTGACAATTCTTCTTCTTTTGCAGTTCACCTTTAATTGTCTGTCCCTTCGGAATTCTTCCTCTGAGACTGTTCACTCAGCCGCCATAATATTCCGCATGATTTCACATGAAGACCAATAAAATTCACTTCAGGAGAGCTACATGCTTATTCAATTCAGGTTAAGAACTTTGTGTCATTTTCAGTAATACCTTCACAATGTTAACCCGTATGCCCTCCTAAACATTCAACAAATGCCAGGATTTTAACCCTTTAAATCCAGTTTAATATATGAATTCTGAATGATTTATTAGAAAAGACTTTTTCAATCTCACTGCCATTACATTATATAACCATACATTCTGTAATGTCAACATTTTATTTTGAAGAAAACTAGTGACATTTGACATTTTTACGGTTCTCCTGGTTATATAGTGTAACGGCAGTGAGACAAAAACAAAATTTGCTCATAATGGAAGTCAGTGCAGCGTTTTTGTCCATGAAGGTAACCACAGGGAATATCTGACACTATAGAAGCATACTAATGCCATCCAATCAATTTTGTTGCTAATATTTGACACATCCAAGGCTCCAATCACAACCAATGTCCCAGACTCAAACTATGTATTATATGGAAAACATTACTTTTTTTTTTTTGCTGTAATAAATCATTCAGAATTCAAGTAATTAAAGTGGTATTTAGAGGGTTAAAATCATGAAAATTGTTGAATGTTTGGTAGTTTGAATGGGGCAGAAGTTGTTTAATACTTTTTTTTTTAATTAAAAAGCAAGACAAAATATTGATGTATGATGATTTTAAAGTAGTTTTTTGTGCATGTATATTTTTGCCATGAAGGTAACCAGAGGGCGCAAAAAAGCATCATGGGAATATAAATCACATGTAAAAGACACTGGCTCTCAAAAATATAACTAAAAAGAAAAGTCCCTAACATATTTCATCCCAAAATCTACAACACAGCCAAAATCAACATCGAATTTTAAAAAAAAAAAAAAAAAGAGAAAAATGTACAACAATGCAAATAAAGATGAATATGCTGCTGAAATGGAACTGAGCATTTCATGGAATGCAATGTCTTCGCAATTTGTCCTTTTCTTACCTTTTAACTGTTTCTGATCACATGTTGCACAAATCAGAGATATGTACACATCAGATTCAATGTGGTCATAGAGTCTAAGACCTCAACATCAAGATAAAGATAACCATAGTCATTAAAACCTGCAGCATGCAAAAGACCCAGCTGCTGCTGTTGATGAGAACAAGTGTAGTGGCCTCAAGTATCGACCACCCACTCCACACTGATGGTAATGACTAATGCCACCTATGGCCTAAATTGCACATACTGGTAGCTGAGCGAAATATTCATGAGTAAAAACATTTAGCCTTTTTGAGAATGTCAGATGGAGATGATAAAAGTTTTAATAGGGTATAGAGTACAGTTCTGTCTTAGAAAGAGATCTAGTTTTTCCACACTCACACGGGCAAAGAATATTTAGACAAAGCCTAAATGATAATGTATAATGAGGTAAAAACATGTGACCCCATGCACTGTCATCTTATACAAAGACTCAAGTGTGATCCCTGCTCATGTCATCCATCACAGGACTTTTTAGTCACAGACTAGGTTTTGCTGACTGGTAACATTACAAGGCCACCGACACTGAGATAGCAACTTTATTCTTTTAGCCTTGTTTGTTTTCATTAAGAGTTTAAGCTTGACCTCCATAAGTAAGTTGTAATATAAGTATTATGAGCAATATTTATTTTAACAGTGCGGGTCAGTTTACTTGTTTCATAGATTACTCATCAAGGTGAACTTAAAAAAAAAAAAAAAGGTCAAAACATACAAACCTGAAATAGCATATAATATAAGGGAAGTGCAAAACTGGGTTTCATTTTTGCATGTTTTACACAGTAGGCTACCTCTCACATACACACAGACTCTTTAATTGCAGCCGTTTGTGATTACATAACTGAGCAGGCTGACATCCCAATTGTGATTCCATTAATTGTGCAGAACAGATTTGCGGATTTAGTCAATGAGAGTTGGTGTCACATTTATCTGAGGTGTGGGCTGTTTTTCTTCCAGAGAATGAAAGGGGGAAAAAAACATGGAAATCTGATGAGAAAATGAAAAGACCAGATAGTTCTACCGGTAGAAGGAGTGACAACATCTGGGCAAAGTCAAGGGAAGGTTAACATCTGGTCAAAAAAATGTAATTACAATAATTTAAACCAAACTTATATTTTTGCGTAGGTAATTACTTATATTTTCAGGAAAATGGGTTTTGAGATGAGAAAAACTTAGTGAAAAAAAAAACCTGAGGACTTTTATGAGTGTGAATGTTTGGAAAGTGACAAAGTTTTCTGCCATCATTCTGGGTTCATTTTCTAAACTTTCATAAATGAACTACATTTATTCCAAATACACTGATATTTGACTAATATAATATTTATGTCATATTCTAAACATACAGTGTGTTAAAATTAATAAATGTGTATATCTATGCAAAATACATTTGAATATAATGTCAATATTAGTATGTTGTAAATATTGATATTGATAATTGAAATAAAAAAAATTTAATTTGATATTTACTTTTGTTGTCCATCTGTGATGCTGCCATTTTTCAAAACTCTTGCTATTTAGGTATGATCAAATATTTTTTTCCTCTTACCAATTATTGGGTTGTAAAATAGAGGGTTTAAGGTATACACTGAATACATTTTAGGATGAAAATGTCATAGGAACTTCACTTTGGAGAAGTTTGTAATTCTTGCAAAAAATAGATGTTAATTTTTTGTCCATTCGTGACACAGTATTACAGATATCACATATTTTTCATTTAAAAATATTTAAAACAAAAGTTTGCCCTTTGAGTATGTTTAAGACGGCATTTAGAACTTTCCAATTATGTGTAATATTTGTCTTAAACGTGTCTGGTTCAAAAGTTATGAATCAAAAAGTAGTAGGCTGTCCATCTGTGACACCCTTGACCCCACCCATCTACTATTACTACTTTAATGTTAAATTGTAGAGGAAGAAGGGCAAAAATGATGCAGAGTAAGTAAATAATAAACTACTATTTGTTTGTCATCATCACCACTGTAACAGTCCCATCACTTCTCCATTGGCAAAACAGACAAAACTGGGTTCTGCTGTTTCTATTTTGGACTTCCATAATCTGATAGGAAGGAATTTACAGTAACAGAAACAGTTTGCTGATTTCCGTTTAGTGCTGGAGAGAGCTTGTCTATTGGTTGTTCATCATTGTTGTATGGTCCGGGGCTAAAAATGTCTGAAAATAGACAGATGCAAGCCAGGTTTGATTGAGTTTATTTGACCCCCACGTACTCAGTGATCAAAATGATGGGAGTGCTCCTCAACTCCATCAAAACTCTTAGGATTTCAATTAGACATTGGAAATTTATCTGCAACACATGTGTGCGGTCAACAGCCAAATCGCTGGTTTGAGGACAGTATTTCTTTAACTCACAAAGCAAGAGTGACAGAAAATGCACATAGCATTACATATTTATTACTGCATCAGTTATACAGGCAGTTTGACAGATAAATAAGAGTGATATCAGATTTAATCATACATTTGGAATTGAGCGTAAAGGACTGCAGCGTGAACGAAGCCTTCCCCGTGACGTATTTAACCCGATCACCATTATTAGCACCACTATCACCATCATCAACTTGCCATCAGTGTCGCTCATCACTTCCTTTTTCCTTTCCACGTTATCAGTCTCTCAAACTTGCTCAGATGGAGATTATCCAGGCATCAAATCCCAGCAGTCATTGTTACCACAAAATGAGTGCAGACAAACAGCTGCTGCCAGTATCAATGCACAATTATCATCTCAGGATGTGATCTCAGTTTGGCTCTGTACGCATCTGTCTGGAGGGAAAAGAAATCAATAAGATGACTCACAGAAGCACGGCTCATTTCTTCACATCAATATAAGACATTTTTAATTTATTCTAAATACACTGACGGGGAGATAACCTGTGGCTTTAAGAGAGTTTAACATCAACACCAGGATTATAAAATGTACTGGAAACAATTTAGTTTCGTCAAACTAAAACGAGGCTTTCATTTTGGAGATCAACTGCTTTCACAGCAACAGGAGGAAAAGATCTGCATTGAAGACTAGCTGTCACTGAACATGCTTCAATGCCCGCTCACAAGTGCCACTATTTGACTCACAAGGAGGTGTTAAGAGTTGATTTAGTGACCAATTAACGTGGCTCATTCTGTCGACATTAGTCCCATCAGCACCCCGCTTTGATTAGAAGAGAAAATACCCCAACAAGATTAGACACGCAGGGGAACGATAGATGGAAGCAATTTTCTCCACGCTGCTCTTTCTGTTTGACGCTGTCGTCATGTAGAAAAAGGCATTTGGTGGCTTGTTTCTATTTCTGACTTTGACTGGGGCTGCCCCCCACCCCCCACCCCCACTCCTCTGCTGGCTGACAGACTGAGAAATAAACCCACGTACAACTCACACAGAGGATGTATAATCAGAGATCCAGCAGTGTGTGTCCACAGTGTGCACACATACACCAACACCTGTGTAGACAATGCATTTGTGTGCACACACAGAGCTGTTGCCTGTCAGGCCCATGACTTCAGTACGACTGCTCCTCTTCAGCACCCACACAGCCAAGCCTTTATTATGGCCCCGTGACACCCAGCCCTCGAGATAATGACATCTCAGGAGGGAGGGAGACACCCCACCCACCCACTCCAGCTCTCCACAGCACAGTGTGCCCATGTCCACACAGACAAAGACACAAACAGGAAAGGGAGTAGACATATATTAAGTATTTTAAGCCTTTTTTTTGTGCTTTTGGAGTCGTACATATTTACAAGTGCACTGTGAATGAAACTCATCTGGGAGGGAATGTAATCCACTGATACCAAATGCAATAATGACCTTTACAAAAGGCAGAACCTTTTCTTTGCATATGCACCAAAATATAACAGAAATTCACTCAGTCAACACTTGTAGTTGTATTCAGCCGACACACAACACACAACACTCACTTCACTAGCAGCAGGGAAAATCACATTCACACATCTAAATCAAGTTTACAGTCAGTTATCAATTATGTATACTAAAACAATCTTAAATTTATCATATGATCTGCTTTTCATCACCACTGCAACACTCCCATCACTTCTCCATAGACAAAACTGGATTCTGCCATTTCTGATTTCCATAATCTGACGTGAGAACATACAGCGAAAGAAACAGTTTGTTGCTTGATGTTTGGCGCCAGGGGAAGAAAATATAATCGGATGTTGAAATTCTTTCAGTCTGTACTTGTAGTTGTACTCAGCAGACACAGATCATACAATACACTAACATCTCTAGCAGCATACTTGCATAACATGCGTCCACAGTGAGTTATCAATTATGTACACTAAAATAATCTTAATTTATCATATGATCTGCTTTTCACAGGAGCCGTACAGATTGTGTCAATAAATAAATAACAATCCTGTCTGAATCCTCCCACTCAGCTAACATTAAACATTCATTCAGCTAACATTGTACCAAACAGAGATTGGACAGAGGATTGAATGCAACTTTAATGTTGCTAGGCTAGTGGGTTTATTTAATTACAGAGACTCTTCAGCATCTGTCTGCACTAAAAGTGTTCACTTTGTCCACTTTAAGCTGAGTTTGTAGAATATAGTGTTTGACTGCTGCTAAAGACATTATGACAAAAGGATGTTCACATGTAGTCAGTTGGTCTCACACATTTTGCTGAACCAACATGGCAAAAACACAGCAGTGGAGTGTGAAAACATTTTTGGTTCACTATAAAACTCCAGCACAACAAATTATGCCGTCACAGCTTCGGCAATTAATGGAAACGTTGCAGTTGTCACGGATGAATGAAAACGTGGACCTGTGTTTACATTTACTTTACATAAGTGAGCACAGTCATTTCAGGTTTCCTCTACATTTTATTAAAATATTCCAATCAAATTATGTAAA
Organism: Apogon hyalosoma; assembly: GCA_037367295.1. Taxonomy (NCBI): domain Eukaryota; kingdom Metazoa; phylum Chordata; class Actinopteri; order Kurtiformes; family Apogonidae; genus Apogon; species Apogon hyalosoma. The sequence continues at coordinate 1,752,209 of JAPQRP010000030.1, read as the reverse complement.
CAATGCAAAGTATTTAGTCAAATAACAAGCACAGAACCATCACAGATTGCCCAGTATGTATGAGACAGTATGGCTATTTTTGAGTGTACTGCACGCCAATGTAAAATTTATACATGACCAATTCTCTTAATAAGCAATGGGAAATGATTTTAAGTATTAATATTTATTGAATATGTATTGCAACATTAGAATAAATTCTGCCATTGATTCAAGTCTTTCCAATACCCTTGTTAACTACAGATCAGTTCTCTGTGTGGGGAAAAAAAGAACACTTTTTCGGAGTTCGTCATCATTATTTATATAATTTTTTTTTGGTCTGTAAGAATCTGCTCAGTCTGCTTATGCAATGAGTCATTATAACACAGGATATTTTCCCCCAGTAATGGATGTGCTGCTCAGTCGGGAAGCAGTGAAACTCATGCAGTGTCAAACACATGGGATTCATGGAACGTCAGTCCATGCTGCGTAGAAAGATGTTTCGACATTGTACCATATTGTCTTTTCAAATCTCATCTGTTACAAAATATGGTGCACTGATTGAAGGAATTAATCGGCTCAGAAGCATTCCATTTTGTAGAATGTGACAATTTGTCTACAATCACTTGGATACATTAATTGATTCTCCTCCTGAATGAGATGAGTGGAGATGTAACAATATGAAAATTTCATATCACAGTTATTGTGACCAAAATTATCACGGTTATCATTATTATCACGGTATTATTAAAATGTGCTCAAAATGTTCAAAAAGTACTTATACACACACTGAAATAATTTAACCAAGTTTCATTTTGAAAAAAACAAAACACAAATAAAATAACATGCACAATCCCCCTGTGCATAGACTTTTTTTTCTGCATTTTCTGCAGACAGGTTGACTATCTTCAATTAGCTTCCCCTCAGCATCCTTTAAAAATCCAAAATACGTCCAGACTTCCGACTTTGTCCTTTTAGTGGGGGAAAAATCTCAGGCGCGCCATCCGTGCATGCACCTTCCGACATGTTTTCAGAAGCCAAACATTCTAAACTGCACATCCGTACATGTAGTGCTCCTGCTTCTCCAGGAAATGAGCAGTATCACCGTGAGTTTTTCAAAGTGCGGTAATTTAACACAGTTTTAATGACATTTAGAATTTGAAATGGTAATACTAACCGTCGGGAATTTTACTGTGGTTTATCATTATACCGGTAATCGTTACATCCCTAGCAATGAGTAGTTCCAGTCAAGACAGATAGACCTTTTGTGGACTCCCTGTGCAACAGAAAGAATTTCCAAAATGTGAAACAAAACTCAGTAAACATGTGACCAAACATGTTAATTTACATATTGTAAAGCTAAACCAAAGTGTCAAATACAGGATTCTTGCCACATCTTTTCTCTCACTGGAGTCACTCATTATATTCTATTTATTGAGTTCTTAGTGCCTCAGGCTTCCACCCCCCTGCCTTTTACTGTGAAAGCCCACTGTGACAGATCCAAAAGGAAACAGATGCAAAAAGCCATCAGGGCAGTAAGGGGCTGCTTTAGCCTCTGGGGGTTAATTTGTTTTGAGGGTTTACACTCGGCAAGGCTTCAGTACAGGAAATAATCAACATGCGTATGCTGCAGATCATCTGGCAAGAAATAAAGCGTCCCTAAAGCCCAGTGACAATGTCCGCTTCTGTTTCCACTCCAGAACTTGAAAACAAGCAATTACAGAACAGTGCCGTAATGTGGTCAATATCGGTGGTTTCTTCTTCTGCAGTAGACAAGCACAATACTGGGGGGAAAAAAATAACACTGTGTGCCACCAGATGACTTGAATAGTTTTATCTAGAACAGAATGAATGCTTCTAAAGTACGACAGAAGAATGACAATAAAAAGCAGAAAAATGACTGTGGGACTCATATGGATTTATGGTGTCATATTTCCTAACCCATCAAATTAGTTATTAGAGGATACCCATTTTTGGTCAACATCAGAAGTGTGACTAATTACAAAGCAAGTTTTCACCAAAGTTACTGCCATCTTATAAGAGGACAGCTATGCTCTGAGACATAAATCTTATAGGTATCGATTCTTCATTAATTGGATGATTATACAAACATCTGAGTCAATGCAGCATTAATTGTTAAGACATAAAATGACTCATCAAATTTCTAAATAGGTTTATGATATATACAGCTGCATTTTTTCATTACTGATAATGTGACTCACCTCTGTACACAAATAACTCAAAACAAAACATAAATCCCTCTACAGAGCCTCACAGAAGAGATGTAAATAAGCACTGACCTCATGAATCAATGATGGATGCATTCCAAATGAACTGAAACATTTCCACACCTCTAGTCAATATAATGCTTCAGATAGCCAAAATAATTCCAGTTTTATTTTTTGGAATTACTAAATCTTCGTTTTCTGTGTTTTTCTCCAGTGGGAGGCCCGTCTATGTTGGCTGTTTGATAAACTAATCAAGAATGACTGTGACTGATGTGCACAGAGCCATCGCAGACTCAGGCAACACACACCACATGAAAAGGAAAATGTTTTATAGGTTCTAGAAAATGACACTGGTGTGATTCCTTTTGCATCAAGCAGCAAAAGCAGGCATGGCGTGATGCATTTGAGTTCATTTGCCTTAGGTGGTAACTACTGTGCCTGAGCAGATAGGGGTGACAAACTCTGTTTTGCATCTTCATTCATTTCTTAACACACATTGTGCAGAGGCGTGTGTGAAAAGCTACAGTTTGCAGCTGTTATTTGTTTGGAAGACATAAAACCTGATTAATTTTTCATGATGGTATCTGTGAATTATACAGCTCTGGTGACGAGACACGCGAACACATATAAAGTAATCCCATGTCAATACAGAAATGTGCACTCACTCATACAGTCCAGCAACAAGCCCTAATTACTCTTTGTAGCTGAGGAGTGATCAGGAAAACAATTCTCAGCAGACCATCAAAATGAAATCTGTGTACAACAATACAACTTCATGTAAATGCACACAGACTCAGCGCCTGACTGCAATAATCCACTATCTCAATGCAATCCCATGTTATTAATATGTAAAGCAATCTATCCTGTGAGGTCTGCTTTATTTGTCTTTGGTTTAGGGCATTTATCATCTTTTGTGTAACGACTTCTAAAAAGACAAAGACACTCTTGTTTGCAGCTGAAATCAGTGCAACCCCTTGTGAGGCACACAATGTGTGGTGAAAACACTGCTGAACTATAACTCTTAAAATGATGTGTGGAAATAAGGCCCTGGATTAATATAAAACATCCTGACAGCTATTTACTACCAGGAGCCTCAGGGATGGAGGGGAAAGTGAACAGAAAGAGCAAGTGATCTAAACACAAAAGCCAACCACAAAAGGTTATCGACTCAGGGCAGCTGCAGTAACAACCAAAAGCCTGGCTTTGTGAGATAACATAGAGAATCTAATGTCGACTGACGTACAAGAGGGAAAATAGGAAATGCAAATGAATATGACGACCATTTACAAATACAGTTAGCTTTCGATAAATCTTAAAAGTCTTAGTCAGGGTTCCCACTCTTTCCCTGAAATTATTTTCCAGGACATTTTCAGCTGCTACAGAGACAAGTTATCGCGTCATACACTAATCCATTCCCCTGTCTGCCTCATTCTTTGGAAGTGTTCTTTTCCACAGTTGTAACTTGAATTTACCCAGATTGTTTCTATGTTAGGTGACACGGTAGTGCAGTGGATAGCACTTGTGCCTCACAGCAAGAAGGTCCTGGGTTTGATTCCAACACCAGTCGGTGGGACCTTTCTGTGTGGAG
>JAPQRP010000030.1:1729029-1748317 GCA_037367295.1 Apogon hyalosoma | reverse complement strand
TTTGATACATTTTGGCTGATGCGGCAGTTTGGATGCAGCTTTGCATTCTTCCACACAGCATGGGCACAGGCAGGAAATCTGCATGAAGGCAACACAACCACAAATGGAGGAGAGTAAGTGTCTAGGGCTGCGGTCCTCATTCCTGGTCCTCAACAGTCACTATCCTGCATGTTTTAGATGTATCCCTCTTCCCGCACACGCACACCTGACGGTCATTATCAGGCTTCTGCAGAGCTTGATGATAGGCTTATGTTTGAATCAAGTGTGCGGGAAGAGGGATACATCTAAAACATGCAGGATAGTGGCTGTCAAGGACTAGGAATGAGGACCAGGGGTCTAGGGGTAACTGATCTGGACATATTTTTAACTCATATTTTGATTTACAATCTTTATTCTCTATTTTGACACATTTTTCTAGGCTGTCTGATCAGTGATATTAATGATAACACTATTAAAATCAGAGATTAGCGTTAGGATTAACCCTAACCCTTACCATGACAAACTGAACTACACACGTAATAAAGCACAACATGGAACACATAACGGCGTGATAGTTTAGGGCCTAATTTACAGTGACAGAAAAAAGGTCCTTTCCTGTGATGCTGAAAATACAAATTGATACATTATTGACAGCTTACAGCCTTATTATTCTAAGCAGAACAGACAAGAAAAATGATAAATAACCATAATGATGAACAAGTGAGAATGTGAGGAAATCAAACCCAGTGCTGAGCAGGTGTCATCCTGCTGAGTGAGAAGCTTTAGTTGACACTGTTAACACTCAAATAAAGAGTGCCAAAACAAAGAGCGATTGTTGATCACTGGCTAAAGTACTTAAGTCAACATGAATAATGTGTTAATACCATGCTGTGCAGAGGTTACAATGGGGGGTGGGGGTCTACTAAAATTTCCAATGAAAACCGACAACAGTGTGTGTCTGACTCCTCTGCTGATGACAGGCTTTTATGGACAATAAAACCAATCCAATTGTTTTTGCATTTGTTGAAATCTGACATCACGATCATCATTATCCCAGGTATTAAAAGGAGTACATATAATTAGGTCTGATGTCAACCAATTTAATTTTTTTAGTCATTATGGCTTCTGTTCCTCAGCAGGAAAAATATCACATAAGCCACTTTTACACAGAAATCCCAGAAAAAAAGGTGAGATGGTGATCCCACTTTTTTCCACCACTAACCAATTTCTACAGCCAAGCCAAAGGAGTAACAGAGGTGAGACAAACTGGACTTTTACACAGTGGACCTGCGTTCTGGAAGGGGCGGTGACACAGCGTATAGTGTGACCCCAAGCATTGCGGTGTTGCTAACCTCTCCAGAATCGACCTGTATTTCACCGACCCACAAATGTTAGCATGGATAGAGTCCTCTGCCCGAAGTGACAACAGCTTGTGGATCTTGGCGTCTCCCCAGTTCGACATCTTTCTGGTGGTGTTGATATGTTTGTTTACTGTACACAGGCCGTTCTCATTTTTAAATCCCCTCGGTACTGGGGTCACACACGCAATACGTCATCAAAACGTCACACCTTGGTTGTAGAACGAGAGGTGTTCCTTTTACATAGCGTTCCGGAATCATGATCCCACCTTCATCACAGCTCTGTTACTACCTCCAGAGGCGTTACAGAGCCACAATAAAGGCGGGACCAAATGATTCCGCCATTTCGTTTACACAGACACAAAATATTCCTGTAACAGAAGTACTATGGAAAAGGGGCTATAAACTCCAGCGGGTTAAAGCGGAATAACCAGATACTTTTAGTGCTTTAAAAATAATCACTTTGTTATAGATTTCCTACCTCTCTTAAAGCATAGCATGAGTTGTTACAGTAGGGGATAACTACACAGGTTTTGACAGAACTTACTAATGTACAGATATAAGCATCTGAGTCAACATGATAAATTTGATGACGAATACACATTGAGGGATCATTAATGAGTCATTCTGAGTAAGACAAGGCCATATGTCCTATCCGCGTGACATTAATGCTACAAACACCAATATAATGAGGTCTGTTAAATAGTTAATTTATGCTAGTAGACTGGACAATATAATATAATATAATATAATATAATATAATATAATAGAATAGAATAGAATAGAATAGAATAGAACAGATCATCATTGTGTGTACAATGAAATTAGGAGTGCTACTCCAGTAAGCGCAACAATATTAATAAAACACCAATACTTCAGAAACAAGAACAGAGCAAATATAAGATTACAAAAACTAAAAGAAAATAGAATATACTTTAAAAAAAAGGAAGATAGAAATAGATCTAAGCAGAATAAAAAATAAAAATAGACATAAAACATGAATAGACACAATATTTACAATACTAACAGTATGAAACAGTGTATATATCTATGAATTCAAGTCTGTATAAAAATAGTGTATTAATATTTTGATAAATGTTGATTAAGCATTGTTATTGCAGAACTAGCTCTGAATGGTCAACTATTCAAATACGTGTTCTGCAGGATGAAGTTTGTATTTTTTTCCAATGGAAACCGTGTATTTTCCTATGTTTGACTGTCATGCAAATGTTCATAAAAGCTCAGAGTAAAGTCAAAGGTAATTATATCAAAAACAGAAAAAAAATGAAGAAATAGTGTCTTTTTCAGTAAAATATACCATTAACTGAACATAAACCCAGTGTGTCCATTCACTGTCATTGATCCAATTCCATTGGTTTTACTGGTGAATCACTGTTGTAGAAGATGACGGTGTTTCCACGTTCACTACAGAGCCTCTGAACACCCAAATGGGTCATATCTGATGACCATGAAAAGATGACAAATTGCGTTTTACACCAATTATTTACATGGATTGATAGGATTAGTGGATGAACAGTTTAGATCAATACATGCTTTTGGTCGACAGTGGATGTTTGGGTCTTTATGGGTTAAGTAGTTCAGTAGTGAATATGTAGGTAATCATGTAGAAGTCACTGTGAGATAATATCTATCAGACCCTTTTTAAATTAAATTGGAGATGCCCTCTCTAAATTGCTTTTGGTGTGAATGTGACAGTGACTGGTTGTTCATTTATATATATCAGCCCTGTGATGAACTAACTTCGTCCTATGGTAGCTGGAATAGGCTCCAGCATCACCAATCCACCAGAGGACAAAGCAATTCCAAACATGAATGAATAATTGAATGGTGCATCCTGTCACACACACCCTATCTTTGTTAAGACATAAGGGTCACCTTCAGTTCGTTTGCCCAGTATTACTGCTGGTGTATTTATTGATGTCTCCAGTTTCTAGTTATTCTTCAGAGTCTGTGAGCACTAAAAGTGTACAGTTTGTTCACTTTAACCCACAAAACTTTGTGTCTCAGACTTAAAACACAGATCAGATCGAGTTCTGCTGCACATGCCCATTAGAGAACGTCAGACCTACAGTAAGTACGGTTCTCGAAGGGTGGAGATGGCAGTAGTGAAACCGTTGTGCTCAATTTGCCACATTACCGGTACATTGTTCTATGCTCTGTTTTATTAGTTTTATCATTACTTTCTCGTGTATGATTTCAAATGTATGTCAGGTTGTTGCAGATTTCATACTTTTATATATGCTTCACTGAAAATTGAGCTGAGTTCATAAATAAAAAGAGAAAAATAATCAAATGTAAGTAGTGAGAGATACCTTTTATTTGTTGGGTATATAATTTAAAATGTAATTTCCCACAAGGTTGTTTTATACGACTGCTTACTGAATGAATGTAAAGAAAATGTGGCATACATGTCACATCCTCATAACCATACAACCACATAATTTTTAATATAAGAATATTTTTGCACACATATTTATATATATTTATTTAATTATCATATTGATAATATATTGTCTAGTGCATCTTTGTACAAATTTCTGTTCTAATTGTCTATTTAATAGAGTGTTTTAATATGTATATTTGAGATATGTGTGTATGTGTGTGTTTGCACATTTAGAGCTTTATATACATGCATATATTTTTTTTCTTTTTTGTTATATTGATCATTTATTTCCTGCTACCTTTAATACACTTGAATAGAGCAACTGTAACACACAATAATTCCACCTGGGATTAACAAAGTATCCTAATTATCTGGGTATGAAACAAATTATACCACGATAATACTGTGCATTACGTGGCACCAGGCATTTCTAAGGACATTTTGATATTTTTGGATACCTGACCAAACACAAAATCAGGATTGAAAGACTTTTTTCTATTTGCTATGCTTGAGTGAATTATTTGATTTCGAAGGCAGATCTCTTTCTCTGTAGACTGAAACTTCAATAACCTTGAGTGTAACACAGCCAAAAGGTCACAACCTCTACATTCTTACTGTTTCCACCTACACTCAAAACCAACAACCCATTACAAGTCCTGCAAAGGTGTTTGTAAGAGGCCCAACTGGGACATGTAAGAAAATGCAAACTGAAGTACACGAGACAGCTCGACGGAAGAGTGTGTACAGCGATGTGGACACTCAGCACAAGTCAACTCTGTGAAGGTGTAAAACATTATGAACTGCTATCCTGGGAGAGTTGTATACAAAGACCATACACACACACACACACACACACACACACACACACACACACACACACACACACACACACACACACACACACACAAAAAGGGACTTCCAAGATTATTTCTGTTACTCATTGTTTTTCCATGCTACCTGTCATCATTCTGAAACGTCTGGTCTCCAAGCAATAGGTCCCTGAAGCGATAGCGAGGTGGAAGAGGAGGCACCTCTGAATCCACATCTGCCATCTTGAGAGCAGAGATGTCCAGAATAACACCCGAGTTACTGCTGTTGTTCTTCTGCAAGGTCTCAGTGGAGAGTCTGCAGGACCACAGAGTAGCATTTGGTCAACAACTTGCACATTTTCAGGATTAGGATGGGGACATCATTGAGAGAAACAGACAACAGAATGACATTTCATGGAAGAAGACTGAATGTTCCACAAATTGTACAGGATTTAATAGAGACTAAAATAGTAGGCAAAACTAAAATATCGGCAATCGAAGCAGTAAATACTTAAGCTACAGAACACAGAATCCCCCCCTAAAATCCCCAGACTGTGTCAATAAAATGATAAAATATGGATGGCAAAACAAATCTACAGCAAAGAATAATGGTACCAAGTAAACACAGGATTTATGTATTTTGCATGAGCACAACTAACAATGTTCTCACAGTGGATCATCTAAGCACAACAGTGAAACACAGAAGGAAGCTAAACTGTCAAACATCTCAGTTTAGAGTGTCAAACACAGTCTGGAAAAGACAAAAACTAAATGGCCCTAATTGTCAAGTCAAAGCAAGTCATGCATCACAGTCTTAATCAGATGATCTGATGTAACTGTCCTACTACACACAGCTTTGTTTATTTTTAAACAGAACTGAGCGTATACATATTCTGCGCATACATTATTTATTAAGAAAAAAAATCTGCCATCAAAGCAGAAACTGCGGGGAATAGGGTCCTATAATGTACAGAGAAATTAGAAAATACAAGCAAACAATCAGCATTTGACAATCTATGTACCTGTGTTTGCCTGGTACACACAGTATTGCCTCTGCATTATGTGTGTGGATTTATATAGAGACATGAGTTGCAGCCATGTCACTCAATGTCATATGTAGGGGAATGAAGTGTTCTGGGAATTACCTGTCACTATGGGAACTCGATGATCGACGTGGAGGACTCATGGCTGCCTCTTGTGGAGGAATGGAGTGATGAGAGAAGGAGAAAGAGAGAGAGACAGGGTTTAAGCATGCTGATTAAACCGACAGCTCTTTAAGATTCAAGGCAGGGGTAATATGATTACAGTCATAGCCTGTGTTGCAGCTTAACTCTGCAGAGTTCAGCAATGCCACTGAAAAGTGCTGCTCTTTAAACAGACACAGAATATACTGGCAAATGTAATCCAACCATACAGTGTAATAGGAATACATTATCTTACTCAGTCTTGGTGACCTGATCATTTTATTATTTGATGCATATCCAACTCAGAAGTAAAACAGCCTTTTTGGTAAATCAAGAATTTCTGTATGTTCTATGGTTGCAGGTAATTATTTTCTGTTTTTAATAGTACAGTTCAGCTTCGTGTTTATCAACAGATTTGTTTAGACTTGGTCAAACGTCTCCACTCAGCCAACAAGTAAGAGGGTGGTGGTTGAGCAGGTAATGGATTGAATGGTGTGACTGAGCAGCATAGAGGCATGAAATAGAAAAATGAAATGCCATTTCCTGATTCTGTTATGGCAATTATATTCTAAAAATAAATATGAACATACCCATGCCTTTGCAAATCTCCGTGGGAATGTTTTAGAGGCAATATACAACTGAACCATAGGCTTTCTCATTACTGCCATGTATGCTGCTATGACCTCAGTTATGCTGCTTTTCCACTGACAGTATGAGCTTGACTGGCTTCAACTCGGCACAGTTTTTTCAGTAGTTACACAGCGTGAGAGCTAGGACCGCCATGGACTATGACAAGGATAAACTTTATTTCGAACATAAGAAGGAAGAAAATATAAAAGTGAGCAAAAGGCAAAAAGAAATTACCAATTTAAACAGAGCACTCCAAAATATTGAAGTTAACAAAAAAAAGGGAAAAAAAAGTCACACAATATACAACTATTTCATTGAAACTCTTTAACACTTTATTTCTGAAATGGAGTATGAAGAAGCCAAACTTATGTTGTCCTACCCCAATTTTACATGACTTTTCTAATCAGCTAATGTATACAGTCCAGAAAAAAATAGGTCAGTCATTAAATTACTGATAAATACAACAAATGAAAACATACCATCATTAACTATTACTGTTGTACTCCTGTTCATTGTTATATCTCTGGAAAGTAAGGTTTTTATACATCTTCTTACATTTTATGATGTTTTCACACTGTTTGATATTTTGTTCCATTCTATTCCACAAAACCATGAAATGCACTTTAAACAAAAAAAAAAAGTGCTCTAGTGAAATGTTTCATATTTAGCTTCACTCTGTAGTCCTAACCACCCACTATCTGTGAATAATTTCTGTATATTACTTGGAAGTAATTTATTTCTTGCTTTGTATATATTTGTGCTGTTTTAAAGTCCACCAGATCCCTTAATTTGAATGTCTGTGAGAGTAAGAATAGTTTATTGGTAGGCTATGTTCTAGATATCCTGTATTATTAATTAAATACTATTTGGAGTACCACCTTTTCTGAGTAGGGTATTTCAAGTGAGCTAAAGCAATACCAAAAGTGACATGAAGTCATAGAGGTCACAAATTGTTTGACATAACCAATCATTGCTGTGTCAGTACGTGTCATCATGTGGGACACAGAAACAGACTCTGAAAAGGTCAGCACAAATTTCAAGTCAGCTCAATCTTGATAATTTGACAACAGATATAAACAGAAGAATCTTTAGTTGTCAGTAGGGGTTCACACGTAAAACATGCACCACACACCGAAATTTGTCGTCTGCCTTTAACCCATTATTAGATCACGCATCACACACACTGCATGCTGGGAACAATGGGCTTAGTATATCAGGTACCCAGGAGCAAATTGGGGGGGGGGTTAAGTGCCTTGCTCAAGGGCACATCTGCCAACAACTCTCCAACAGTCCACAGAATCAAACCAGCGGCCCTTCTGTCACAAGCCGACTCTCCAGCCATCTAGGCCACAGCTGCACCCATATGATTCTAAACAACTATATTCTTGCCTCATGTTTTATTACCCCACCCCACCCCCCCGAAGGGGAAGCAGGTGGTATTGTTTTTGGTTTTTTGTTTAACGTTCTTGCAGCAAAACTATTGGTTGAATTCATACCAAATTTGGTTTATAAATTGCCAGTGACCCAGAATAGATCTCATTAAATTTTGTGAAAAGTAGGTGAAAGTTTACATTTTTTTAATGAATTTTTACCTCCCCCCATTTATTTATGATGGGCAAAATGTCACATGTCTGTAGCAGCAAAACTATTGGTTGAATTCATTCCAAATTGACTGTATTGATTCCCAGTGATGCAGAATGGATCTCATTACATTTTGGGAACAGTAGGTCAAAGTTCAAATTTGTGATGAAGTTTTAAAATCTTCCCATTTACTTATAATGGGCAAAATATGTACAAGGGGCAGGGTTTGTTGTGCCTGGCACCACTTGTTTTAAAAAAATTTCTATTAACAGTAACAGTTAGTAACAGTTTTAAGTTTAATCCCCCACCATTTCCTTGTTCATAGTTGTAGTCACACTGACACCATCATAACAGTTTACTTTGCATTGCTATGACAACCTGTCACATTGAGAGAGTACTACACCTGCAGTGGAAGTGGTTGCCAAAACCGAGCCAAGTTGAGTCAGGTAAAGCAGAGTACAATTGATACCAGTGGAAAACCACTACTGGAAAAGGTAGGATCCCGCTCTCTATGGTTCTGCCATGCTGTTATTGTTCAGCTAGAAGTACAAATTTACCCCCTGAAGGATAACACCCCAAACTTCAAGAAAAGAAAAGATGGAGAATAGAGTATACAGGCAGGGGGCATGGTTTCTGCAGATAAATAAATCAACACATTCTGACAGAGGGTGAGAAGTGATGATAGAGAGAATTATTACTGTCTATGTAGTGTGTTCTAAAGAAAATCTTAAGTGCTCTGTCTTTAATCTGTAGAACACAGTCTCTTAAGCAGAGTTAATAGTTTATTTTAAAATGTTGTTATATAACCAATAGTTTCACACATGGAAAAGCTGATAGACTAATCAGCCTATATCTCCAAAAACGCTAACTGAAAGTAATTAACCAATGAATGTGAAGCTGAACATCAAACTCACCACAGAAACAGGGTCCATTCTTATGGAAGCCAGATTTTGATGATACCTACACTTTTAAATATTCATTAAGTCAATAAAATGTAATTAAATGGCTGTTGAAGCCCCAACTTTAATACCGTCTTTGATAAAATATAACAAATATTCACAAAACTGCCTTTAAATGTAATGATTTGGTATTTACTGCCATAATTAAATCAAAAACTGTCATTGTGATAACCTTTTTGGCCATATTGTCAGGCCCTACTTGATGAATCCAACCAAGATCTTAAAATATTTAATGCTGCAGGAGGTAGATATCGGGGGAAATAAAAACATCAGACTTTGTCAAACTCAAAAGACTAAATAAAATAAAGATATACAATATGAGGTTGTTCCATGCCACAATTGAAAACTGAACCCAAAATATTGGAGGATCTGTTATTAAGACTGTCACATATTTAACCCTCGTGTACTTCTCTGTAAATAGATAATCAGTGATCTATTCATGGAATATCCTCCTTGTGACAGAAGATCATTGAGTGGATTTTCTACAGCATGGAAACAGAATTAAGAGGAGGTACAGTAGTCTTGTTTCCTCTCTGACCACTTGAATTACAACAGACTGAAACATGATTATCTAATTTTTGCCCAACCACACCAAAACAATAACGTCCTCTAATGGACTATAACATGAAAGAAAAGCTACATCTGAGAAGCTGAAACCAGACTCAGCTACACATGAACAAACCATGGCTGCATGCTGTACACGATAGGTCTCATCCATGAGTGTTTGTACTCCAGTGAACAATTACATGTTTGACTAATTTGCCCACAGCTGAAATTGCTTTCATTTTCCTGTAAAACCCCATCAAGGAAACAGTAAGTGGTTAATACTGGGCTGTGTATATTTGTGTGTGGTCATCATAGTACAGTGTGGGCAGCCTTGAGTGGGCTAATAGCACCCAGACACATGCTTTCCCCCTGATTAACAGTGAAAATACAGACCCTCTGAAGCAGTGGGATGAGGACAAATGAATATGGGCAATGGGAGGGGAGAGATAAACAGGAAATTAAGGTAATGAAAGCACAGTAGTTGTCTTCAATGTGAGGAACAGTATGAAAAGATAAAAAAAAAAAAAGGGGGAAAAAAACTGAGTGTGCAACCTTTGAGTGCAGACTTAATGGATGAAGCAAAGTGACCACAATAATAGAGAAAGGAGTTGCTCCTGGTAAGAGAACATCGCAAAGAAACCTGAGCAAAGGAAACAGCTGATGGCACAAAGAAAAACAACATGGAGGGCAAACATTAACTTGGTCTCTAAATAAATAAAAGGAGCTGGAGTGAAAGGAGTTTTAAAAGCAGTTTGAGAGGAGTTATTTTAAATAACTGCAAAAATGTAGCCTTTTCAAGGAATAGTTTAGAAAATGCCTAAAGAAAAATGTCAAATGAGTCCACTACATAAAAAGTCAGCTGTTTTCAGCTACTTCCATTTATGCTGAGGTTACATTTATAAGGGTGCTATAAACAAATCAGTTCATGCAAGTTGCAATTACTTCCTCCCTTAACTATAAACCTATAAAAATGGATATCTGTATAGGTTTTAACTCTACAGTGAGCATACAAGACTGGCTTTACATTATCCATAAAAACAAGTAAAACTTTTCCAACGAATAACCAAAATAATACATCTGCTAGCTTAAAAGTGCAAAAAAGGTCACAGCGTTACAACTGAATGGGAGCACCGTATACAGTACACAAAACCTGACTTTCTTGGGTAGCACAGTTCTGTCACAAGTCACAACTTTTTTTTTTTTACCTGACTGTATTCCTGTTTTTGACCGAGGTCCCATCATCGTAAACACAGGTTTGGTTTAGAAACCCTCCATACTCTCTTCGTACAGTTTTGCCTGAAAGACTGAGGATGTTTTCCATCAACACATCCCTGCCAGAGCTCTGCCATCATTAGGAGAGGAGATAATTACAACCAAAAAAAAGAGGGGGAGGGAAGTCGACTCAAACAGTCAGAGGGAGGACAAAGACCTGGTCAGAGTTCAGGTCAGCCGCTCAGGTCAATCAAATCAGTCCGGTGAAGGTCTCCTGGAGGTTCAACTATATTAAACCGGTGCTAAACATGCTAGCTTACTGCGACTCGCGAGGAATGTGCGCGTGAAGTGCCACTGACAGAGGTGTCTGAGGGAATTAGTCCCGGCCCCCGAGTTCTGATTGGCTGACACGCCTCCGAAGCCTCCGTAACGTCTCGCACACCTGACAGTCATTTAAATAACATTGCGCGACCTGATAACAGTCATCAATGCTGAGACTTGCGCGTCGCCTAGCAACAACTTTGTTTGCCGCCGTTGACGAACTACATTGCCCGGCGGAGGAAGAGCAGAGGTGTATTGTTATTTATAGTCCCAGCTGTCGATCATAAACTTGATTTCCTCTCCAGTCGCTTTCTTCTGTTTTTTTTTTAATTTTTATTTTTATTTTTGTTGATAATGTCCGATCGCTTCGTTTCTCTGCCCTTGCCCTATTAATACACGCCACGCATCTAAAATAAGGACATCATACGAGCGCTCTGTGTTCCCTGCTGCTTTCTTTTTTTCTGTCAGCATCAGCATCCTTTGCTCCGGTACAGAGCAGGAGGAGGGGGCTAAGCTGTACTTCCCAACCCGGAGTCACCTCAGAGCTTCGCCATCTACCGGACAACCTTGAAACTCGGATTCTCAGTGAGGAAAGTGATGCAGGAAACTTCTTACGGAAGCGCTTTTAGTGGAATGAATGTGAATGGTTCTCATCCGCATTAAATCAAATTGTCTGATTTAAAGATGTTGCACAAATGCTTCCGGTCTAGACACAGAAAAAATTATGTTTTGCACCGTAGAGTGGGAAAAATAAGGAGAAAAAAAAGTGCAAAGTGCCGTTTTAGTGGTGTTTATGAATGGGGAGAAAAAAATAAGTAAATTACAGACATTGTTTGGCTGTTATCAATAAAATAAAAAATAGTCCGACCTAGATTTTAGCATTATATTACACCGGACACATTTGCCCCAATTGTTATCTTTAAATTATAACACTCACAACCACAACAGATCCAGATTACCAGCATATTTATTTGTTTTTCCTCAAAGTAACATCAATCCAATCATCATCCAGTGATTATATTACATGCAAACTCTTTACAACTTCTACATTCCATAATCTCCACCATCAGACACACATTAATGTTCTTTTACCACATACCTGGCATAGATCTGTCCTCTGCTATTTGCCTCACAATTGTCCCCCTCAAATTGAAAAAGATATTCATTGTGTGCACAGTGTGGCTGTGCAGCCTGGATTCTGAGAGACACTTCTGGCTCGTGTACGTCTCTAGATAAAGCCGTGTTGCGCTGTGTGCTCTTCCTTGTGCCTCAGCCTCTCCACGTTACAGCCCATTACTCCTCGGGGGGGACGAGCTGTTAGCGTCATCATTTTAAAGCCCACACACACCACTTCTACTTTTCCCATGCCAGGCGCTCAGCATTTCACCCAAACGTTTATCTCACGCTGGAATCTTGATTCCCACAGATTCTCTCTCTCTCTTTTTTTTCTTCTTTTTTCTTCCACAACAACACGACCCAGCTGATTTTGTTATTCCACTACCCACACTGTTTGTCTTGCCCAGTAGCGACTGTATCCACAAGCAGAGTCAACACTGTAGTTATTTCCAGTATGGTAAGCACTGCAGATAGTGACAAAAGCTGATGTAGACACAGGAAAAGAAAATGCATGTCATACAAAATACATACTCTATCTGTATTTAAAGAATGGGTCATCTTTACAACATCCAATACATTCCTTCACTTTGAATAGCATCACATTCACAAAAACTCTCAAATACATCAATTCATCATCTCATATTTCAGTCAATAGATGACCAAATACGTACATTATCTTCTTGATGACTTTCTTTTTCTGTCTTTTGCTTTCTGTCACTTCACATGAATATATATTGAGCACACGCGCAAATAGACAGGAGATAATATTTACAACAGGCTGTAATGCAAGTCTTTAAACCTTCTGCTTTGTTTAAACAGTCCAGATTCTTTCCGTAAATTAAAAGCTGTCAATCCAAAGCACAGTCTGAAATGTACTGACCTGATTCATCTACAAAAAAAAAAAAAAGAAAGAAAGAAAGAAAAGAGGGTGTTTTTAAAATAGAGACATAAAAAGAGCCTTAACATTAATGGCTATCCCAGCCTTATAATTTAATGCAGTCATTTTGTAACAGCAGTTTGCAGCTTTGACTAATGCGGGGATGTCTCATTTGGAGTGAACTCCTGAATTATTCAGCTATTACGCCACCTTACTTGAACCATATCACAATGCAATTCTGAAACCCAGTGTACATCCATTAGGCTATTTCTTTAACACTTCTGTCCTGTTCATATTATATGAGCACTGTTGAGTCTCTCAGCACATCACAACCACTCTCCCTCCTGGATGCTTGCGCTTCATGCTTCCAAAGTGTCTAAAAACAGATGGAGAGGGAGAAAAAGTCAGACTCAGACAGTGAAGCAGATTCAAGTAGCCTGAAGGCATATACTTGTAAGATATGGGAGCCTTACATGAGCGTAGAGCATGAATCATCAAGTGGCTGTATGTATTTATTCCACAAAAAGCAGAAGACAGCCTGCATTTCAAGTACATTTATCATAAGCCTGAAATTCATTGTGGAAAGATTTAATATTGAAAGATATGACATTAATTAATGCACTGTTACATTAAAGTCTAATGAATGAGTAATTACTTTGGTGATGAAGCTGCTCTCTTCTTCCTAATCACTCTAAGTGTTGTTTTAATTAGGGATGGACATATTGTGAAACTCTGGGCGAATATTGGTTTGGCCGATAGCAGATACCAATATGGATTTTTTTTTTTCTTCAGTTATTTTGTGTTGTTTATTATTTACAGCCTTATTTGTACCAGGGAAACAGAAATCTTTGATTATAAAAACAACTGAACTCTTATAAAGTCTCTTTGCTTTTTATCGCACTATTTGCCATCCAGTTTGCACTTGGTTTTAAGGAGTTAGAATCCCTACCAACACCAAGATTCCCTACAATTCAGTTTATCCAATCAGTCTTTGTCTGATGGACCGCATCATTTTTTTTTGTTGCAACACGAATGTCTTTACGCTAAAACTTTATAACTGCCTTTCTTTTATAAATTAGATCTTGAACTTGTTTTTAATGGGTTGCCAATTGTATAATACTCAGCAAAAATGGTATGTGAATTAATTTTCCTAATTAAAATAGAGAACAATGCTTTCTGCAATAGTTTCTTTTGTTGTTAAAGCAATAGCAAAACAGAAACAACAAGCAGTAACAACAACATTGAGTTTAAAGTATTTATATATAGACCTTCGTAAGTACGATAGCAGTGTCTGTGAGTTGGTGTCAGTGTGTTATTGTCTTTTAGCCAGCGTTACTTGTCAGTGTTACAAACAATTATTGATGTTATCTTTTTGTTCATAATTATCTAACAACTGCAGGTGACTCAGCATTGTTATGTTGGTGTACATATCAGTAATAATGAAGACATGAGGGCAGTTCATTGAATATTTATGTAAAGTTAAGTGCCAAGGAGACATAAGGGTGTTTTTTTGGAGGATCTTGGATTGCACAAGTTGTTGTTTTACAGGAAAACTCATCATCATAATCATCAAAAAAAAAATAAATAAATAAATAAATTGGTGATTTACGTTTGTAGCAGCATGGCACAGATGGTCAAAAACACTAAAAGGAGAATTAATAGGGGGGGAGGTCATGTATTTTATTTACAGAATCTGAATGCAAGTGGTCAATAAAAGTGTTTTATGATGGTGTAAGTTATATATGGTGGTGCAATATTAAAATAACTGTACTGTACGGCATCATATTTGACTATTTATCCTTATACTTATATACAAATAATTCTCTCAGACTTCTTTAATTCTATGTCATGTTCATGCTCCTCCATCTTTGTTTGGGTTTCCTTCATGCTAATTACCTTCACACATTTGGACTGTGTTGAGGAATGCAAAACGCCGCTGTGATTTCCAACACGATACTGATAGAGCTTAGTATGAATTAGCCCGTGATTTTCTATTGTCACACATTTTTTAATCTCAATGTCATCATGGCATCATGGATGGAAATGTGTGTCTGCTGCCCACTTGTGTCCAGATCAATGAAATGCCTTTAAATGGGAACTAATTCAATCAAACATTCATGAAACCTCAACTTGCTTTTCCCAGTGGCCAATTGATAAACTAAAGGGAAAAGCAGAAAAGAACAGACAAAAAAAAAAAACATGAATTAATTCGTCTTCATCTTAAATATATTTATTGTCCTCTGTTTTGAAGGGATTTAAAGTTTTCATATTCCAAACATTCCACACCAGTGGGAAGTCCAGAACACATTTTAGACTACTGAAACCAACAATTCACAGACTTTATCACTTATTGACTAAAGTATCAAGCTCATTGTTTACACACATTATGGTATTATTAGGTCTTCTACCTCAAGCAAAAAAAACAAAAAAAAAACAAAAACTCATATTTGACAGTTGGTTAAAAAAAAAAAAAGGAAAAAAAAACCCAAAAACACTGTGTTTTATTATCTTCAGGTGCTGCATCAGCTGATAGTTTACATTATAGTTCTGGTAGCCTGGCTCTGCCTTTAGAAAGAAAACAGCAACAGCAAAACCACAAATCATCCCCCTTTTCTTTATATAATTCTAATTACTATATAATTTGTGATGTCGGTAGCTGCACTAAAGAACTCTTTAGAATCATCCAAACAAATTCAGAACTGTCACAGTTTAGTCTGAATCATGGGCCAACAAATGGTAAACTTAGGTAATAACATCACATGACAACTTTATACCTTCACAAGTTTCATGATCGCAGACATCTGTGTAGAAGAAATTCTGTGATTTCTGCATCAGACTCAAGTCTTTTCATTTAGAGTGGTGAAAACAACAATAGTGGTTCTAGCTTTTACTACTTTGTCACTTTCTTTAACTTTGAAAGTTGTTTTTTAGTGGTTTTCATCCCATCTAGTCATACTGGTTAAAGGCCCCATGGCAGAGGGACTCACTACTCCCTCAGGTGGTCACATAAATACACCAGACTGTCGGTATGAATAGAGTCAGTGCATACATTGGTGTCTTCAGTATAACTTCATAGCTTTTTCTTCTAAACTCTCTAATAATCATTTTAGGTCATTTCTAATATCTGAAAGTAGAAATAAATACATGTAGCCCCTTTAAATGATTCCCACATTTCCTTTTCAAGTGTGAGTGTGTAATTGTATTACACGGCATCTCAAATATCTAATCGATCTCAGTCTTCCTCTGTTAAAACTCCACCATCTCTCATATTACTATCATTACATTACGTGTGTTACCTCCATGTGTTGGTTTCATGGCTGTATATTTCTATAGTTTTCAGATTGGTGATGCCATCGGAGCCTCCCACAGCCAGCAGTGCTCCATTGAAGACGACCAGGGACATCTGAGGGAAAATACGAGGGTTTTTATCGCCACAGTAAGAGTTTTATTGCACTCAAATGAGATTAAACAGTGTGGAAGTAGCTCTGGGGTGCCCTTCAATATAATACATCAGGTACTTTGGAGTAACTTCATCAGTTTTTGTGCTTAGTGCCTGCAATACTGTATGTTGATAATATGCTTCTAAACTAATGTCACAGAGTATTTGTCCTGTTCTTAAAAGAAAAATGCTATTCATTAATTTTTTTTTTTTGATTTTCACTTTCAACTCTTAACTAACAAGTGAAAATAAACACAAATATAAGATCTTGCTGTTCCTTCCCTTAATATTTTTTCAAAAATAATAATTTTAAAAAATTCCAAATTTGTATTTCCAGTCATATTTCTTTCCTAGGGGCTATCTATTTCCATCTAGTATAACATGCACACTTATTTATGTATATTTCTTTAAATATCATATTAATAATATTTGTACAAATTGTAGTTCTAATTGGGTTTTAACAGTGTGTGTGTGTGTTTAGAGCTTCATATATGTATATATTGTAGTATTGGTAATTTCTTTCTTGCTACTTTTTTTATTATACTTGCATGGAGCAACTATACCACACAATGATTTCCCCCTGGGATTAATAAAGTTTTTTGATTATGATTATGATTCAGTATACTATGATACAAGATAAGATAAGATAAGATAAGATAAGATAAGATAAGATAAGATAAGATAAGATAAGATAAGATAAGATAAGATAAAATAACACAACACAACACAACACAACACAACAGAACCATTCATCCAATCTAAACTCTGGACAGATGTAATGTGTTACTCACATCGTTCCTCTTACTCCTCATGCGTTTGACAGGAGTCCACCTCATAGTCTCGGGGTCAAACCTCTCTGCGGTGCAGAGGTCCAGTCTGAGCTCGTCTTTGCCCCCGGCCACATAGATGCATCCCAGGTAAACGGTGCAGCCTGCATTCTCCCTGGGGCACAGCATGTGGGTGCATATCGACCAGGTACCATCTTCTGGGTTGTAACGTTCCACTGGGGAACATTTAGAAGACAGCAGATGTCAGACAAGGCTATATGTGCCTAATAATACACAACTACACCTTCTGTATGAGTAACACTACCTTACATACAGCTGCTGTTTAAATTTATGTACAGAGTAGGCTACATCGCTTATTTCCAATCTTAACAAAAAGAAAATGTATTATTTAGCAGTGATAGAAGATTTATGTTTTGTGTTTACAGGTTTTCTTGATTGGTTTGACCTGCTCAAAGAGACTGGGATCCACTTGGATTTCATCATCACTTTCTCAGCTGTGCAAAAGTCATTTCCAGCAAATATGTTAACTCA
Source organism: Apogon hyalosoma (assembly GCA_037367295.1). Classification (NCBI taxonomy): domain Eukaryota; kingdom Metazoa; phylum Chordata; class Actinopteri; order Kurtiformes; family Apogonidae; genus Apogon; species Apogon hyalosoma. The sequence continues at coordinate 1,730,583 of JAPQRP010000030.1, read as the reverse complement.
CTGGATTGATACATCTTTTTTTACACCCGTTTGCAAAACAGTTAACCCAGATATCATTCAAGCAGTCCAAACACCACTGTTTTAACTCTGGTAACCAAACAGAAACCATATATTCCTAGTTATTAGAAACTACCTAGATCAGTATGAAATCACTAAAGCACCTGTTTGACATTCCTTCACACAAATCTTCAATTAGCAAACAATCTGCATGAGACTGAGAATCCATAGTAGCTATTTGAACTCATTTCTTTTACTGCAATACATTTTATTTGGTTTATTTTCTGCAATATTTACAGTATTTCAGTTTTCAGCCACAGTTTGGAAAAAACAAAAACAAAAAAACAAACAAAAAAAACAATACCATGAAATCAGTAAAATTTGCATCAAAGCATTTCTGGTTCTGGATCCAATTCTTTGCAAGATGGAAAATTTGCCACATAGCCTAAGTAGAAAGACAACAAATGGTACAGGCATGAGAGCCAACACAATTACAAGCAATGGTGACTAATTCACACTGAGTGCGGTATTTTGCATTTTGTTGTCCATTGTGTAATGATTGATTAGAAGAGCTCATACATCTGTTTGTAAGTTATGTTGTTTGAAGGCAAAATTAGCTTTTGCTCAATATTTTAAATGTTTTAGCACAGTTAGAGCCTTTTGCAAACAAAATGTGTCATTTTGCCACTGTTATCTGTTTTGAAAATGTGGAGTTTGAGTTGACTATTGCATCAAAGCAATCAAGAAAAACTGTAATGTAATTTCCTCTAAATGATCCAAAAATAATTTTATTTTGGGTAATTTTTGTAAGCAATGACCATGAACATGACTTTCTCCCAAAAAAGGTCATGGGAATTTTCCTGGCATGTACTTCTCACAGACTGAAATAGTCAGTAATGAGTGGCAGCACAATATAACCCCTGTTTATTTTTGCCAAGGTCAGTGATGTAAGCAAGTGTGTGTATGTCATAAATTTGTTTTTACAGATGCATATCTGAGTATTGTGTTCCCTAAATGTACTAAATGTTCATCCCTACAATGTATTATGTATTGTTTTGAAGTTAGGGTTGTATTAGGGTTAGGGTTAAACATGCTGTGGTTGTGGTTAAAGTTACAGTCAACCTCAAGTGAATGAATGTGAGCCAATGGAATGTCCACTATAGTGACAGAAACTAAGTTGGGTGGGAGTGGGGCTCTCAGAAAGTAGACCAAGCTAGTCCTCATGTGTCACATAATGTCTGCTACATATCAAAAAGCTGTGAAAGTATAAGCCGAACAGTTTTCTCCAAATTGTGATTGTACACTGCAAAAATCAAAATCTTACCAAGTGTATTTTTCTCATTTCTAGTCAAAATATTTCATCATAATTAAAATAAGACATAATCACCTAAAGAGTAACTTTTCACTGAGATATAAAGAACTTATTTTTAGACAATAGATCTTGAAAATCTTACCAAGATAATTTTTCCTTGTTCCGCTGGCAGATTTTTTTTTTTTTTTTTTGTTTAATTCAAGTTTTTTTTTTGTTTTATTTTGTTTTTTTGCTTAATTCAAGTT
>JAPQRP010000030.1:1716675-1728929 GCA_037367295.1 Apogon hyalosoma | reverse complement strand
ATTGAGCAGGAATGTAAAAACCTGACCCCCCCCATCCCCATCAAATCGCACCCTGACTATATTGAAATCTCTAATCATTTCCATGTTATAAACCATCAAAATATGGAGCTTTATAAGTAAAGGCAAATGTTTTAATATTTAAAAAAAAGGTAAAAATCTACATTTCTGAAAACTGTGAACAGTCTTTGTAGACCAGGGGTAGGCAACTCGGGTCCTCGAGGGCCGGTTTCCTGCATGATTTCCTCATCCAGCTCTACAGAAGCCTGATAACGATGGAATGGCGTCCAGGTGTGATGGAAGAGGGAAACTTCTAAAACATGCAGGATACCGACCCTCGAGGACCGGAGTTGCCTACTCCTGTTGAAGACATTGTCTCAAGGAAGCTACATATAAAATTTGAAGTGAATCCCACCAGTAGTTTTGTCGGATAAGATGTTTGAAGAAATGGCTAAAACGATTTTATTCCATTTTCATTTGTTCGTGAGGTATAAATATTTGAATATTGGTAATTTTTTAAGAAAAAAAAAATCACATTTTGGACAAACAACTGAGAAAATTGCGGTTTTGGTTTTTTTTCAAAGATGTTGATTTTCAAGATTAAACTGATTTGCTGTTTACCTTTTTGACTCTTTCTTATTCATAAACAGTAACGCTGTACTTGAAATCACAAAATAAAATAATAAGAAGAAGAATAAAAATAAAAGTCAGACAGTAATGTGAATACTAGATTGGATTGTTGGTCATTTTTAGCTCTATAAAGTATGAAATTATCATAGATCGGGGGTTCTGCTGTATTTTCTTTCATACCTTTTTTTCTCTCAGACTTGCTTACAAAGCTGTGCACCAGAAAGTAGAAAATAAACACATTCATCCTCCGTAAAAATCACATAAATATGATCCGATAAGCCAGTGTTTTAACTCAAATGACTGACACCCAAGAAGCCATTTGAAAAGCAGGACAGTGTCACATGTGAGACTGTTGTTGAAGTAGCTTTCACTCGTCTGTGTCGGTGTTTTGCTCATGCTAACTGCCTTGTCTTCATAGATTACATAATCCTGACTCCCTCATCCTGAAGCTAATCCCTTAAACCCATTTGAAGTTCTGGCATCTTGTTTTAACATTGCTCGCTGTCTACAGTGGAAACACTAATCTTATTAACGCCGCTTTAAAACTCTTTAAATCGTCAGACTGTAGCTACTTTAAAAGTCATTTATTTATTATTTATTCGTGAAATCTTCTATTCATCAAATCTACATATATCCACATTATTCTATCTGCATTTTTCTTCTTAAATCCTTCGGCTTTACTTTTCCACGTCGACACTTTAAAGAGAACTGGAATGATTTAAGAATATTCTTTCACATGTGGATGGATTTGTCTGGGATTACGTGTATGAAGAAGGAATAATAGAGGGATTACTATGAGTTATACTTACACCAGGTCATGATCCCGGTGATGCTGCCGTCGGGTCCTAATCCAACTCATGCTGTACCTAATAATGTTAAAAGAAAACCCAAAAGCTAACATTCAAATAAGATGAGAAAAGACAGGACATCTCATATTTCCAAGTCAAGTCTAGTTATTTATTGTAATACTGTCAGCCATTGTAATATAAGGGTTCTTTGTACAGTATATGAATACATCATTTCCACAGTATTTGACTAAAATGGACAGAGTTTATTTTTGTTTTGATTGGCTTTTGTTTTGTTTCTTTTTCATATGGGTATCATTGTTATGCAATGGACAGAGTTTTTTTTTTTATTTTTATAAGGATATTTGTGTTATGAAATGGACAGAGTTTATTTTTGTTCTGTATGTGGGTATTCTTGACATGAAATGGACAGAGTATATTTTTTGTTTTGTTTTTTTAATACGGGTATGGTTAAGAATTGGACGTAGTTTATTTTTGATAAGTATATTACTGCTAAGAAATGACCGTTTATTTTTGTGTATTATTGTTATTAAACAGATAGTTTACTTTTGTTTCTGATATGTGTATTACTGTCATGAAAAGGACAGAGCTTATTTTTGTTTTTTAATATGTGTATTTTTGTTAGGAAATGGACAGAGTTTATTTTAATGTGAAATGCTGCTGCAAAATGGACAGTCTATCCTTGATATGTACAGCAATTTTGTGTTTTATGCATAGTCAGAATTTAGTCTATGTGAGGATTTTTTTAAATTCCTTATGGAATCTGAAAGGAATTTAGAGTAAGTGAAGGATGGGGTACGGGGGTGGGAGATTAGAAATTAAACTTCATCCCACTCCTTTTCGAATGGTTGACTTTCTTTTTTATATAATTCTTTTGTTGTTTGATCTTAATGCAATATTCGAAATAAATAAACAAACAAACAAAATGGGAAATGTTTGCAGAACATATTACATAATTATCGCAATAAATGTCAGTTATTTCTTTGACATTTAAAGGCTGATTTGACGAAAGACAGTGGTATTTTAAAATTATTATTTATGGTCAGTTCATTTACACAAATCTAGACAGAATATTTAGAGTTATGTCTTTTCAACATAAAAAAATATAGAAGTAAATGTCTGTTAAAGTGTTTGTGTGTTTTAGCTTAGAATGTCTACACAATAATTATATTAATTTTGGTACAAAATTATATTGTAGCTACAGTACGGCTTCACTTTGCTGCTTTCGGTTCGTCTAAATTTTCGTATTATGTTGTGGGTGTCGTGGGTTTTTTTTGTGGGGGGGGGGTTGTTTGTTTTGTGTGTGCTTTGTTTTGTCGTTTGTTTTTTTAATAGGTCTGTAGCTTTGTTGTATAATTTGTTTCTTTTTTGTATTGTGTTTGTGTGATTCTTTATGTCTAAGTACATGTTTATGTAAATGTATAATTCAATAAAATGAAAAAAAAAATAATATCATAACATTATAGCAAAGAACAGCAGACACTTTAGTAAATATGAAACATGTTAGTGTATATATTACATACACTGACTTTCATATGTGGTTTCTTTTTGAGGACATACAGCTCACTCTGTTCCGTACCATGTAATCATCATTCACTCTATTTGTCCTTTCATATTTGTGCATATGTTACATATGGCCTTTCTGCCCAGCTCTATCCACAGACATGCCAGTGTCTGTGTCCTTAAGGGTGGAACATGGAACTGGGATGAGATCATCGGGCTATTCCAGAGTCAGCTGCTGGTTGTTGAGGTGTTGATCTCACTGTTTCCACTTCTCACCGTGCTGACTCATCTTCCTCTTTGGGATGGGTGCGCAGTCTGTAGTTTTTTGTTTTTTTTTTGTACCGTTTGATTCACTGTCTTGTGCACATACAAGACCACGATCGACTTAAAGTTACAATTTTCCAAAATGGAAGCTTGGTTTCCTTAATTTCACAGCTGTTAAACATTGGTTCCACTGTTGTTTCACACGGACATTTGTTGTGACGCACACGACACCAGGATCAACACAAACAACGTGGAGTGTAGAGACGAGAGAAGAAACGCGACAAAAAAGCAGAAAATGTCTGAGTTCACCTTCCTACATTGGAACCATCACTTCCTTTAAAATGTTAAGCTTTAACACAAACACTGAAAATATTTTTCTTAATTTTTTCAGTTGTTTGTTAGTTCCGTCTTAAGTTGTTTGTAAGTTGGATCCAAATGTGTTGCAGTGACATATTGTTTGTAGATGTCATTGGACGTGTTTGTTATTTATTTCTATAGATATTTTTATACTCACTTTTATACTGGTGTTATTGTTTTTGTTATTTCTATATAAATAGTTTTTTATATATCCATTTACTTTATATTTTTGTTGTCTTTTCAGCTGGTTCTGGAACAAAGGACTAATTGTTTGTCATTTTACCCCTTCTGGGGTGGGCGGGGGTATATAGATAAAGAAGATAAAGAATTCCGTCTGTCCGTCAAAGATTTTTGTCCGTCCCATTTCTTGAAGACTGTTCACCTGATGCTTTTCAAATTCAGTAATAATAATAATAATAATAATGATACAGTTTGATGGCTGAAATTTAAATTTCTCCAAAAATTTCACCTCAGAAAATTTGTTCATCCAATCTCTCGAACACTACTCACCCAATTCTTTCCAAATTTGACACATGTTTTTACAAATTTTGAAAAGATTGAAAGCTCAAGATTAATCCCTGGGTAGGCAAGGTATTAGTGAGCAGGAGGGTAAAAATGTTGAGCGACCGGGCAGGGGTATTGAAAACCTCCGCTTACTCTTTAACCTTTTTTTTTTTTTTGCCTATTCAAATACTGAATAGAATTAATAAAACAGCAATTAATCCTGCCAGTAAGTTGTTGGCTGCCAGTGCTGGCACAAACCTGTATGTGGCTCTGAGCAGATTTAGCAGTGGGAGTCCTCTACCTCCTAAGCACCACCAGCACTATTGATGTTTGTCAAATGAGAAAAGTCAGTCACACTCTGAAAATGTTTCTGCTTTTCTGCCACCAAGGACTGGAACCTAATGACAGTCTGTGCTTTATTGCTTTAGCTTTATTGTCTTGTAACCCTATAAAACCATTTGTATCATATTTGCTATGACAGGATGTAAGACCTCTGTCTTATCAACAAAATCAATACTTTCCTTAGAAATCTGTTGTATATGACCCGATATGTGTTTTCTGTCCCCTGGTGGATTATAATCGCCCAAAAAAAACTTAATGTACTGAAATAATGCATAGTTACTTGATAATTGATTCTTATAGTTCAGTTAAATTGTGATAAAACTGTGAATCAAATTTGTTACTGCAGGTGTATAAGGTGCTTTATAAAGATGCCCAGTGTGTCAAATGTGATGCAAAAATATATTGTAAATAAAACAACATGGCATTTTTTTTGTTTGGATATTGCTGAAAGGACTAATAAACATGTCAATTCCAAAAAATTTTAATTTTGTGGCTCGTTTTTGATGGGTTCGGTTCTTCAGGGTTAACGGTGCACATGAGGGTGGGCTAGGCTGTCATATTATTGGTGGTATTGTATTTGTGCGTGCTCAGACATCTGTGTTTGCCTGCTTTCATAATCCATTTCTTCTGTCTTTTTCTACTCTCCAGATGTACCACTCTGACCACGGCGTAGACTTCCCTGACCTCTCTTTCCAGAGTCCTGGAGGTCCTGCATAGCTGGGCCTTTCAAATCTCGTGTGAAGCAAACCTTCGGACATTCCTCCCATCCACCGTCCCTCTCGCCTTCACAGGGTTCCCCTTCCTCCTCTAGTCGCAGCCCCCCCTCTTCTCCTGGACCATGGCCAGCACTCCCAAGCTATCCGGAGAGACGCTAATAGTGCACCACATCCCTCTGGTGCACTGCCAGGTGTCAGGGGGTCGGCAGGGTGGCTGTGGAGATTCACTGAAAAGGAGCAACCCTTTTAGTCCACCGGAGAACCTGGGGTTGAGTCGCACCACTTCACTTCCTGAGAGAGATGTTCTTCAGAGAGAGGCCCTGATCTACAGCAGTCTGATCCAGACCTCTAGTAGCTCCTGGTCTTCCCAGAGCCGAGGAAGAGAGAGGAAGGGTGGTGGGAGAGGAGGCAGCACAGCAAGCGATGATTCATCCTTCACTTCAAGCAACTCAGAGGACCAACTAATAACAGCACACACTTTACCCAAAGTCAAACCGAGGAACAGGAATCCTTTGCGTCATAATCCATTCCTGCTGAATACGGAAGACGATGAGGATGAAGAATATGGAGAGGATGATGGTGACAATCTCAGTGGTTACCTTGAAGACTCGTCCTTTCACCTCCACAGTGACACTAACTCTGGTCTCGATGATGGGATCGCTGCCTTCCACTTACATGACCTCAGCTTCTCTTCCAAGCCCTTTGTTTTACATAACTCATTTGGGCAAAGGGACGGGTCCTCGGAGCTCTCCAACCATCTGGAGGACTTGGACATCTTAGGACTGGATATCCAGAAGCGCCACCACAGCAGCGGTTCCAACATGTCAATGGATTGCGGAGAACGTGATTGGGGTGATGACGATGACGAAGGTGAGGACCATCCTATGAGATGTGGCCAGAGCAGCAAGACTGGGTCGTACTCATCCAGCTCTTCGACTCAGCATTGCTCTTGCTGTGCACTCTCCCAGAACTACACTCAGCACTTCCCTGAAACCTTCTCGGAGCCGTTCTCGGAGTGCCAGCAGGGCTATGGCAGCGACTCATCTTGCAATAGCTCGGACGGTGTGCTGGTCAACTTTAGTGCCATTTACAACAGGATGAACAATGGAATTCCGGAGAAACCTCCAGTGTCTGCACAGATTAACCTCAACAGCTCAACCGATCACTCCTTCACCTCGTCTGTCTCTGATCCGCCAGGAAACCAACAGGACTTAACGAGCGGGGCTTTTTATCTGGATCTCCACACCTCGCCTACAGAACCGCCCCATGTGCCGCAACAACCCCCCTGCTTCGGCAGCACCTTCTCCCTCATCTGTGAACCCCACCTGTCCACCTCCTCCACCTGCTCATGTTCAGCTGAGCACCAGAGCGCCCTGGACCTCGACGCCAACTGCAACTCCTACCACCCTCCCCATTCTGTGTCGTCAGGTGACCTTGTGTCCTGTCTCCAGAGCCAGGCACGACTTGTTGTCGCTACGCAGAACTATTATAAGCTGGTGACCTGTGACCTCTCGTCTCAGTCGTCGCCCAGTCCTGCAGGATCCTCGGTCAACAGCTGCTCGGATGAACACAGCAAAGGAAGCCCCACCCCAACCCAGCCCAGTGAGTACTTCCTGTTCAGGCAGCAAGCTGATGAAGAGGGGCTACAGGAGGAAGACGAAGAGGGAGAATCTTCTAATGTGAGTAGAGGAGTAATATCAGTAAACGTCACGGCATTCAAATGTTTCTGAGGCTGGTTACACCTTTTTAAAAACTGATTTAATTATGGCTTTATTTAGGCTTCACCAAACATTAAAACCTTAAGATTAAAAAAAATCTGAAGTGAAATGTCTATTTAAGGTTTACTGTAAATCTAGATTAAATGACATTTTATGAAACTCTAATTTATAATTTGATCCTCGATTAACTTTAACCCCATAAAACTGACTCCAACACCCTTAAAAATGAATGAATTTCTCTTGTTTAAAACAGAGTTTGAGTAACCACAAGTGTTTTACATCACTGGAAAGCTTTATTTCTTGAGATTTCAACAATTCATGCCTTTTCATCATTCAAGCATAGCAGCAGGATCAGGAAGCACTTGTTTTCAGACCAGCAACTAACAAACATAACTCCCTAATGAAGCCTCATAGTTCTCCACCAAAACATAGAAGTCTGACAGAAACCGTCCTATAGTTCTGTCCAAGGTCTATGGAAAAGGATTAGATCGTCATTATTAGACTTCTGACTTTTTTTCTCAGAATAATAATAAAAATAAATATTGGACTTTAATTTTTTTTCCCCCAGTCACCCTAATCTTCTTCCATAAAGGTCCAAAGAACTACTCCAGTGAAATAGTGAATCCACATCAAGTATTTTCTCCATAAATCCTGTTTAAAGTCCACCTCTGTAACAGTTTCTGCTACAGTTTTAGTCTTTCGATGCTGTAAATTTACAACATGCATGCATGGATGGACAGACAGATGTACTATTGATCCCAAATTGGGAAATTACAGTTTAGCAGTAGCATGACAGTAAAAAATCTAAGATATAAAAACAGACCTGGGTAAAACAAACAAAAAAAAAAAAACTGGATAATTAAACTGTAAGGTGCAAAATAAACTGTAATGTTCAATATGATGCTGGAGTAAAATGACCTTTAAGTGCAAAGTCACATTCAGTTTATGACCAGACTGTCATAAACCCAATGTCACTGTGTGAAATTAAGTGCAGAACCATTTATGTTGAGCCCTAATATTTTATTACTATTGCAATAATTTACTAAATGATCACCAGAATATTTATTACAGTTACATAAAAAAGTTTTAACCACAATGTATCTTGGAAAAATAAAGTATTGGTTTAGTATGTGTCGGGCTAAGTTCAGATATAAGACCTGAACACATTTACAGGAGCCGTGCTTTGAACATATGCTGAGAACCTCAGTAAATAAAAGACGTCCATGACTGTTGGAGGTCTTTTATTGTCTAATGTTAACACAGTAGCTTTTATTCCCTCTTTAGTGTTTTATTTACGTTACCCTGTTGTATTTTCTTCTGTTGATCCATGAGTTTGAATGCAACCCACAAATAAATGTAACTGATGTATTCTTCCTGTGATGTTTCTATTTTTTCAGCGAGATGATGAAGATGATGAAGAGGAGGAGGTGGAGGAGGAGAATACGAGGAAACGGCAGGAAAGCGGTGATGCTGAAGGTGCTGTGGGTGTGATTGAAGGCCAGGTCTATGTAAATATCACCCCTCCTGTGGTTGGACAGGGGCTCATTGGAGGCGGGGATTCTTCCGCGTCCGCCGCTCGCCCTCGTTCCCGCAGCTACGACCGTAACCTGGACAAATCCCCGACTCCTCGACTCGGATCTCTGGAACGAATGCTGAGCTGCCCGGTGCGTCTCAGCGAGGGCGGGGCTCCGACCTCCCCAGCGCCTCCGCGGGTCACCTCATTTGCAGAAATCGCCAGAAGCAAACGGAAAAATGGAGGTGGTCTGTTGGGGTCTCCGTCACTGAAGGCAGCCGCAGACCCTTTCTCCTCTACCTACTCCACCCATTCCCACATCCCAGAGCAGTGTGTGGAGGTGGACAGTCCCACCCTGTCACCTGGACCTGGACCTGGACCTGGACCTGGACCCACCAGATGTTACAGTCATGGCAACATGAAGCGACACCTGACAGGGGCCAACGATGAAGGTAATCAACCGACACAAACTCAGACCTTCACCCAAATGACAAGAAATATATATTAATAGAATAGAATAGAATAGAATAGAATAGAATAGAATAGAATAGAATAGAATGGCCTTTATTGCCACTGTGTGTACAATGAAATTAGGAGTGCTACTTCAGTTAGTGCAACAATATTAATAAAAACACCAGCACTACAGGAGTGAATATAAAATTACAAAACTAAAAATAAGACATTAAAATAGAATATAAATGTTACAAGTAACATAAGAATAGAGCTAAATAGAATAAAATAAAAATAAAATGTAGTGTAGTATGTAGATTCTGTGGGTTAATCTGTTTAGCGCTGCAGTAACTGATCATTTTTTTAAATCAATTAATCAGGGATGTCAAACAAATGAACGGCCAAAGGGTCAAGTCCAGCCCACGGGATGAATTAGGGATTAAAGGGTTAACACTGAGAATACATTTCTCCATACGCCCAAATTAATTTTTCACTGCATCTTTCAGACTCTGACAAATGTGCATTTTTATAAGTGTGTATCTGCCAACATGCTTTCTATGTGTAATGTTGCACAGGTAGGTTTAAATGTTCTATGTATGTGTGAAATCATGTGCTTTGAGCCAGTGTTTAAGAGCGTGTGTTTTAAACAGTGATGCAGAATGTGTACCTTCAACTTTAGAAGGAAAGAATGGGTAAAGTGGGGCAAACATGCTCTGAATAACAAGCAGGTGAGAGAGCAGTTCTAGCTGCAATGCCTGATAAAGTTTAGCTTTTTACCAAGACAGTCAAAAAAACGGCTTAGCCTTAAAGGAGTGATATTTTACTTTTTAAAATGGAATTATGCATTTTATAGCATTTCCCTGTGGTCTACATAAACTGTAAATGCTCTGCTTGGGTCTGAATTCTTCATTAATTCAACTCCGCAGGTCCATCTTCAACCCTATTTCAGATGAGACACTTCAGGCCCCGCCCCCTCCAGACCGTGCTTTCTGTCCCGTTACAACCAAAAATTTAACATTTTAGGAAATCGGCTCAAAGTTTGAACATATTTTCAGTTTTTACTACAACCGCTGCTGCTGACAAACAATTATGTCGTATTTGGAGAAATGTTCGTTGGAAGTCTTGACCTTATATGTGCACATTTTGTGATGTAACTAGTTATAAAACGTAACAAACTAAGCAGTGACTCGATTTTTTTCCAAAATGAATATAAAGATAGTTTTGCAGCACCTGGAGGGTTCAAATTCAAACTGTCTGAACTATTAGGGTCCAAATACACAAAGAAATGAACCCAAGACTAAGACAAGTGGGTTTCGATAAATATGACCCCTTTAAGTCAACTCTGGGCTCCCATAGTTCTGCCCATTTTGTCCAAATATGGTCACTACTGCAGTTCCTCTGCTCACTAATTATATCCACTCTATTATATGGAAATGTTGCACTTAAAGATTGTTCAATAATGTCAGGAAATACTGAGTTTATGCCAAAATTACCGTAATTCTATAATAATGATCCCATAAAAACACTGGGTTACTTCGACCTTGTTTGGAAAATCTCTTGTTGGATTTATTGATGAACTTTGTTGTTGTCAGAGGTTGTTTCTCACATTAACGCTTATTGAAGGAGTTAATACTTGTACTTAAGAACACTTAGAAGAGTTTGGGCAAAGTTCAACCCCAAACAACAAGAGGTTAGGATTGCACAAACTGTGCAAATTAGATAAAGAAAAAAAGAAAAATGATAAAACCTTTTCTTTATTGGGAAGAGAGGATCTCAGCCAAGAATTTAAACCCTCCTTTTGCACTGTTTTAACTAAAGAAATACTGCAACAGCAACACATCGATACATGTTTAAGTTGAGTGTCCAAAATTAATAACATATTTACTATAAACTTTATACATGACGATAAACTTAACCTGTTTTGGACTGCTGGCATTGAAGGCAATGTATGTCACTGTCAAATAACTGCATTAAACAGCAAACAGAAAAAAATGCTGAGACTTTTCCTGAACCCATTTATGATGATTCCAGTTGATAAAACAGGATGATCTGGGTGAGTCCTTGATGTCTGTCACATAATTTAATTAAAGCAAAAACCATGTCCCTCTCATTAGAGCAGAACCCCATATCTCCTCTTAAAGTAGTTCACTCAATGGATGACATGACTTTTATGTTTAAAATAGGTCTAGACCAGGGCTGTCAAAGTCATTTTAGTTGACGGGTCACATTGAGCCCAGTATGATCTCAAGTGGAACAGACCAGCAAAATAATAACACAATAACCTATAAATAATATCCACTGTTAACACTTCTCTATGTTTTAGAGTGGGAAAAAAAGTAAAATTGCATTATGAAATTGTTTACATTTACAAATCAATCAATCAGTTTTCTCACAAAATTATTACAATCAGTTAAAATTCATTTACAAGATACATTTTGTAATAGGACACCCCAGAAGCAGTCCTCAGTTGATAAATGGGGCCCTTAAACAGGTGATAAGAGACACATTTACATTATAATCTTTAATACATTCAAATGTTCTAAATAACTGTAAACATATTTTAAAATACTTGCCTATCCATCTAACAATGATTCATTCCCTTTTCCAATTAGCACATTCCAATATTCTCAGATAATTTAATAGTCAGACATAGGGTTTTATCCACATAAATAAAAAAGAGTTGACATGATGTGTGTATTAGCCATGCGAGGTTTAGGGTCAGGTGTATTTTTGAAGTAGCTCTGTTTGTTTCCGTTTCCGATCAAACTGTCCTTTAAAAAAGCAAATAACAATGAACAACCTGAAATCTCCTGTGATCTGTAAGTTGTAATGAATATGTGTAAATGATAAACTTTTAGTAACAGGCAGAATATTGTTAAAACTGCACTTACTTCTATTGAGATACTTCAGTTTGTTTATATTTGTTCAGGTTTTTTACATTTTTTTATGAAAGAATATTTTTTACATGTAAACATTTTCATGTTGTTTTACTTTTTTTACGCTAAAACAAAGAGAAAATTTGGAGTTGTCATTATTTATAGGTTATTATGATAGTATTTTACTGGTCTGGCCCACTTGAGATCATGAACTAAATGATGAACTAAAATGATTTGACATCCTTGATTGTTAATATCTTCAGTGTAATTTTTGCATTTCACAAATTCATCCCGTGGACCGGATTGGACCCTTTGGCGGGCTGGTTTTGGTCCACGGTCCGTATGTTTGACACCCCTGGTCTAGACTATGTCCAGTATGCACAGACTGACCTTTAGACGTATGTGACAGGAGAATGTACATACAGCTGTGCTCATAAGTTTACATACCTTGACTGAACGCACATGGGACGGTCTTGGATGTTCCAACATGAAAATGACCCTAAACATAAGGCCAAGTCCACCTGTCATTGGAACAGCAGAAAAAAGTGCAGGTGAAGGAGTGTCCATGTGAGTCTGCT
>JAPQRP010000030.1:1684621-1712553 GCA_037367295.1 Apogon hyalosoma | reverse complement strand
GTCTTATTTTAAGTGTGATGAGATATTTGGACTAGAAATGAGAAAAATATACTTGGTAAGATTTAGATTTTTGCAGTTTAGATGGAGACACTTGGTTTATGTTCAGTTGATAGATTTTATTGAACAAGCCACTTTTGTATTCAGGTGTTTCTTTTCTAACAGGGGTCTGGGACACAAAACAATAATGACAAATGTCACAATATAGTTTTATATTGTGATAAATATCATTGCATTGGTTAGTTTGGTTTAAGTTGGTCTTTGCTTCCAAAATACCTCAGAGATGGTTTTTACTTAATTTCTTTCAACACTGATTTTGTGTTTTGTTTTATTTTATCTATGACCACGGTTTAAATGTTCGACCTCCAAATTTCTAAATTATTTTTCATGTTCTAACTGTAAATAATTTTCTACTATCCTTTCTAAGTAACCGTCTACTTTCTTCGGGTGTGTGGGTGGGGGGGTTAACTGCAAATAGATGGTCAAATAGCATCAAGTTGACACTCCTGTGCAGAAACCTAAACCAACCCCCTCTGATGTCCCAGTTGAACATGTGTCTGCTCTTGAATGCTGCCTGGAGGTTTTCGCATTTGGATGCTGGTGCGTGTCTGACGGCGTGTGTCTGACGGTGTTTCTGCAGGGGGTCAGTCCAACAAGCTGCAGCAGAGTCACAGCGACTACCTGCCGGATTATTTCTCCCTGACGGAGAAACCACCAGAGGAGTTCTGTCTCTCCCCCGACGCCTCCTCCTCCTCCTCCTCCTGCTCCTCCTCCCACTCCCACATCTCTGTGGACCTGATGGAGAAGAGAGGTGAAGCTCTAGCAGTTGAATATGTAGAGTCTCTTATAACCACACTGACATAATTACATTACCGCTGTTAATACTGTGCTTAGATAATACTGCAGCCTAGTTTCAGTTTGATGACTCCCAAAAGCTTCTTAGTATAATTAAACTAAAATAAATAGTAGAACCTGTACAGTTATGTTCAACAGAAGGGTTGGAATTTTGACATGGGAGTTTTCTTTCTGTTGAGTTAATTTATAGAAGTTAGAACGGCCTCCAGAATGATGAAATGTCCTGTTCCTTCAAATGGTTTGTACACCTCATTGCATTTATGACAGCTGCAGCTATTGATCAGTTTTGTAACTGATTAATTTATTAAATATTTTCTTCAGTTCAGTTAACCCATAAAGACCCAAACATCAAACCATCTACTAATGTAAACTGTTTAATACCTGGTGATCTATTAATCCTGTCAATACATGTAAATAATTGGCGTAAAATACAGTTTGTCGTCTTTTCGTGGTCATCAGATGTGACCCATTTGGACGTTCAGAGGCTCCATAGTTACCATGGAAACACTGTCATCTTCTACAACATTTCTTCACCAGTAAAACCCGTGGAGTTTGATAAATAACAGTGGATAGAGACACTTGATTTATGTTCAGTTCATGATATATTTTACTGAAAAAGTCACTATTTCCTCAGTTTTTTTTCTGTTTCTGATATAATAACCCTCAACTTTAATCTGAGCTTTTATGAACAGGTACATGATTAGGGAGTTAAATATAGGAAAATACACGATTTTCACTGAAAAAATGCAAAATAAGAGGATAATATTACAATAAATAGTGATAAATCATGTAAGAAAGGTTAAATATTGAGAAAAATTCATTTGTGAAAAAGGCGTGTGAAATTGACAGAGTAAAAGAATATATAAAAAATATCTATATAGAAATAACAATAGTGCAGACAGACTGATTTAGGTCTGCTATATTAGGTGAGATCCACAAAAAGGATTGCAAAGATTCTGCAGGCATGAAGTCTACGTAAAAAAAATATGAAGTGAAAAACAGAAAATCTGAGTGTCAATGTAGTGACATTTGCGTAGATGTAAAGTAGGGAATATTCACATGTTATGCACAAAACCAATCCCTTTCTCTGTAAATGAGCCTTGATCCAAAAACATAAGACATAAGAAGTGGTGCCAGGCATAACAGCATGTAGTTCACCCATTATAAGTAAATGGGAAGATTTTTAAAAATCATAATCCATTTTTTAACTTTGTCCTACTTTTCCCAAAATATGTTGACATCTATTCTGGGTCAGTGGCAATCTATAAACCCAATTTAGTAGGAATTCAACCAGTAGTTTTGCTGCTAAAGTGTTAACAAAAAACAAACAAACCAAACCAAAAACGAATACGGGGTAATAAATAATAAATAGGATTAATTACATTAACTTCACTAGCACTGAATTATTTATGAGCAGAACCTCAGCTGAAAACATATTCTGAGACCTATTGAGAAACTGTTATCTGGTAGATGTTTGTGGTAGTTAATAAGGTCAGTTTTTACTGTTAATATTCTGACATCACATTGTGCAGAATGAACTGATGTCTGTTTTTGTGCGTCCGTCTTCCCCTTCTCTCTGTCAGGTTTGGTGAAAGCCGTGAACACCGCCGTCGATCTGATAGTGGCTCACTTTGGTACCAGTCGAGATCCAGATGTAAAGGTGGGATTTGTTACCAAAAATCTAGCTTTTTATTTTGGATTTCTGATGAAATATTGATTCTGAGACTCCTGAAATTTTTGGTTTTGCTTTGATTTATTTAAAACACACAACACCTTTTTTATGAGGTACACTGATTTTCCCATCTGTTTTCTTGGGTGTTTTGCATGTTGCCGTGGCATATTTGACAAACTGATTGATGCTTTTTTTTTTTTTTTTCCTGTGCCACCTGTCACTCATGTCTGTTATTCCTTCCCTTTTCTCTGCATCCTTTAAGGCCAAGCTGGGGAACAGTTGGGTCAGTCCCAATGTGGGTCATCTCATCCTGAAGTACCTGTGCCCTGCCCTCCATGAGGTGCTGCAGGATGGGCTGAAGGCCTATGTCCTGGACCTGATCATCGGACAGCGCCGCTGTCAGCCCTGGAGCCTGGTGGAGGCGTCCACTCAGCTGGGTGGGTACACTGCTGTGGACTGGACGGGGGGCTGGGGGGGGGGGGCAGGGAACATTTTACTACTGACACTCTTCATAATCGTGCTTTCATTTCATTCACGAATCCATCCATGGAAGTCCATGAGCTGCCTCACATTATTGATGGCTGGCTATATATTATAAATTATATATTTCCATTTAATCCATGGGTTCCTGTGCAAGTATGGAAAGTATGGAATTTGGTTTCATAAATTCCAGGTCTGTAAAAGTATGAAAATTGGAAACAAATGTATGGAAAAATATCCTTGTTTCCAAGACTGTTCCCACTGTTCTATTTTCTAAAACATAAAATTATGCACAGCTAAAATGTTTGTGTGAGAGCACATACACTCGGCTACACGTCCCAGAAAATATTTGGGCAGATTGACAAGTTGAATGCCCCGCCCTCTGCTCTTATCCTCCTCCAACCAATTTTAAGTCCCGCCCAGGTGTCGTCAAGTTTCACTGCTGCTTTGACGGACAGTTGATGTCCACACACTGTTGGTGAGCCAGCTGTTCAACATGCCTTGTATGATCGTTGGCAGAACTCATAATGGGTAGATGGAAATTATCTGATGACTGGCTCATAAATCCCAAATCCAAAGACTGGTGGCTGGTTGGATTTTTTTAACTAAGACATCAGGAAAGTATGGTCTGGAAAAAGTATGGAGTTTAGAAATTTCAAATGTGTAGGAACCCTGTGTTACTAATCTGCATTTTACATTGTGTTAAAATATATTTTCTACTTTCTGACCAGATGAAAATATGCATATTAGCTCAACCAGAAAGACATAGCAGTTAGGGTAGTTATAAACCCCTTGTTGCAGTTTATCATTTCAAGAAGTTTCGCATCAGCGTTATACTTCAACTCTTCAAAGTATTATTAACGGCAGAAATAATCCAAACGATACACGTTTTTTCCACAGCACTTTGTCTAATAACATGAGCCAAAGTTATATCTGCTGTGTTTTACCGTCGGTTAATCCTTTGTCGTGTGTTTGTTCTTCAGGCCCGTCCACTCGTGTTCTGCACAGTCTGTTTTCAAAGGTCAGTCAGTTCTCAGAACTCACCAGCCACAGCATGAGACTCAACGCCTTCATCTTCGGCCTCCTCAAGTGAGTCCCTTTTATAAACTTCTACAAGAATGATATATGTCATCACTATTTCCAGTATTTGAGCTTTGACTTTGAGTAATCAGATAATTGTAATAATCAGGTCTGACACGTTTACATTCACTTCAGAAACGCCATTGAATGTAATCAAAAAACCTCGCTTTGGACGTCTCAGTCCATTATTGGATTTCTTTTGGCGTTCGTATGTACGTGGTCATGGTAGAATCAAACTACGTATTACTGTCTTTTGCTCGCGTTTCATTACGTCTATTCCATTTTCTACACAATTGTTTTTACACATGTACAGATGCAAAATAACAAAATAAATAAATCAGATAAACCTGTACACATGCAGGAAGACATCTGGGTACTGGGGAGAAATCCAGGTGTGTTCATCTGATTTCTCACAACCTTGATCACTTGAATAATCTGATAACTCCAGAAATCAATAATAATCGGAGTATTAGTTTGAATGTAAACAGGCTTAGTGTTTAGAAATCAGTTTTCCTCAGGTCTTTAACCCCAGTCTTCTGCATGACAGCACTGTGGACTTTTTGGCTGTTCACTTTTTGGCTAGTCTTAAGGTTTAATAACCCCTTGTTTGATTGACCATATTTCGGTGAGCATCCACTGGCATGAGCACAGAACCACTGTGGGGCCGGAGGTCATTGTTTATTTATCAGTACCTGCCATTTCTTTGTGTATTTCCGTAATTTATGCCGCATGTGTTCTGTACAATATTGATTACAAATGCCAAAAGATATACTTAACCCCTGAACGTCGACTGTTGCAAATTTGCATCAAACCGTTTCCATAGTGGAATCAGCTGAGTTATCATATGTATTTCCCCAATGTTGGTTTGGTCGTGTTCGATATGTACGTAGTCACGACATTGAAAATAATTTAGTGGCATCAGTGGAACCATATCCTGAGACGAGAAAATCTGCTTTATTATTTTCTGCCTGTTGTCGTAAATTTGCATCATCCCAAATTTCCATCTATTTTTTATGCTATAGTCAAGCTAACAATCACCACTTAATTTAGCATCTGCTTGAAAACAAAAACACAAATAATTAATTTATTTTTATATACTTGTTTATAAGTTCGGGCCTTACAGGCCTCATTTCTTGATAAGGTGTATTATTAGCAGTATTAACAGGAGATTTGTCTTAAAATGTATAGAAAAAGGCAAAATAGTTATCAATATTATTTTTATAGCAGTTCATCATGTTGTAATAGTGACTCTTCCAGCTCAGATTGTAAATTCGGCTGCAGGACACTTGTGTTGCATTTCTTCTGGCATTGTCTTTAAAACTGGTTTGCTTGGTGTTTCAGCCTTAAATCTCTGGAGTTCTGGTTTAATCACCTCTACATACATGAAGGTAAGCAGAAACCCAGACCCTTAAATCAGTATTAATTCTTTCTGGATGAAGCATTACTGCTAATGTTTGTGTCCGTTCTGTCTCTTGTCAGATATCGTCGGGGCACACTACAACCCATGGGGTTTCCTCCCTCTGGCACACGGTCCGTGTCAGCCTCTGTTTGAGGAGCTCCTCCTTCTGCTGCAGCCCTTGTCCCTCCTGCCCTTTGACCTGGACCTCCTCTTTGAGCCTCATCTCCTCCAGAAGGGCCAGGAGCATCTACGTCACAAGGAGCAGCTGTGCTCTGCAGGCCAGAGCGTGGACCAGTCGACTCGCTCCACTTTCCAGCTCATGAGGGGCTGGAGCACGACCGTAAGCGAAATGGTTAGAGATTCAAATGGTGATTTCAAGAGAGAGAAGCCACGTCTCAGACGAGAGGGAACATGGCCGAGGTTGGAAGGAGGCGCATTGAAAGGGGATGTCAAATCAAAACTGAGGACAGACAGCACAGTTACTGAGAGCACGTCAGCTGGACCTGTTAGCAGACAGACAACGATGGAAGAAGAGTTTTCCACACTTTGGAAAGAAAGAGCATGGATGGGTGGGCAGAGGGTGAAGGGAGTAGGACAAGACAGGCAAGAAGAGTGTGAGGATGGACCGGAGAATTCCAGGAGGAAGGACAGAGACTGGGGTCTGACAAATGATGGGCGTCAGCGACAAGAAAGACAAGCTGGCTGGTGGTACCAGCTCATGCAGTCGTCTCAGGTCTACATCAACCAGTCAACGGAGGGTTCAAAGTTTGTTAAGACAGAAAAGAAGAAGAAGTCATCAGATAAACGACAAGGCCACCTGCCACCCACCAGAGAAGGTGTGGTGGAAGGGGCGGAGTCAAGCCAGGAAGGGGAGGTGTCCCAAAATAGACAAAGTTGTTGTAGCTCCAGTGGGGAATCAGGATCAGGATCCAGGGGGAGGCCCTCATGGATGGGTAGCCCACCAGAGTCTGTACTCAACCAGGAAAAAGACACTAAATCTCCAGAGGCTACAGGGACCAGGGCAAGAGCTGCAGCCCAAGAGGAAAGCCCCTCACAGGGACAAAGTCTGCGATGGAGCAGGCTCTTTGGATCCAGCGTTGGCTCTCTGCCAAAGGGGGAGGGAGCTGAACAGAGAGGAAAAGTTCCAAAGAGCAGGTAATATTAAAGTTGAAGGAACTAACCCTTTACAATGCCATACATCTGCCCAAATAAATAATAGCACAGTCATGTAATAATGGTCTCTGAAGTATCAGGAAGTTGACAGAAAGGAGTAGAATAATATGCATTTGACAGCTACCAAGGTAAGTATTAATTTGATCAAGAGAAGATGCTAACATTAGCGAGCACAGCAAAGACATCTGATCATTACTTATGTTCTAACTCTTACCTCTTGAACTGTTTATGGTACTCTTTAGGTAGCTGTGTACTATCTGAAGGGAAGCAAATGCTGTGTATTACACAAAACATCGGTATCAACATATTTTTTGTCTTTCTTTCTGCATTTTTTGTCTGTTTCAGGCCACCTTCAGGCTGGCTCGGTCTGGATAGGTCAGTTTTTGATCTTGTAGCTCAAAGTATCGGAGCAGGAAGTGAGAAGAAGTCAGAGCCTCCGGTCGTACCCACACCTCCAACAGTCAAAACAACACAAGTCAAACAAACATGTTCATGGTCAGTCTGTTATGTGTGAGTCCATGTACAACAGTGACTGTGTAATCAAATTATTTCATGGTTTCTCACTTGGCCCTAATAATTATCTGCTGTTGGTCAGTTAATCAGTGAATAATCTGGTCTGTAAAATGTCAGGTTAAAAATGTCTGTCAGAGTTCAGTAAAGCCTTCATATTGGCTTGTTTTACTGGACTACACGCCCATTACCTCCAAATGTCCTCTTTCCTGTAAACCCCAACACTGTTTATACTACACCTTAGAAAATCCCAGTTCCAGTTTTCTGGCTCACAGACTACCTGACAAGAAGAACACAGTTTGTTATGCTGGGGAACTGTGTATCAGGAACAGTAATGAGCGACACTGGTGCTCCACAGGGCACCGTTTTGGCTCCCACGTACAACTCTGGTGTCAGACCTGCAGGCTTCATGCGCTGTTTTGATATTGTCACTTGTTCTGAAATGTTGATTGGACTTGGTAGGGTTTTTAGTGTAGGACCAGACAGTGGCCACTCTTAGGAGTAGCTGAACTAAGGGCGTTTTCACACAGCGTACTCAAGTCTGTATCCAAGTACACTGGACCCCAAAGTCCGCTTAATTTTGTCCATGTGAATGCAACCGTTCCGTGCTGGAGTACCATGCCCGAGTCCAGTTGAGAAGGTGGTCCTGGGTCCGGACTACCCGTACTCCAGCAGGGTACGATGCCGTGTGAATGCGATCTGTGCCAAAGTCCGAAAGTGACCTAATCACCATTCTGACAACGGAAGTGAGTTAAGCACCACGAGACCACAGATGGCGCCCCCGTTGTCTCCTGAAAAAGCTTCGGATCCGCGCGGCATGGGCTCGCCTTATCGACCGAACCACTGGGTGATGTATCAGGGACAACGAGGGTCACTCTTCTTCTCTTTGCCTCAAACAGGCTAACAGATGGGGAAGGGTTTGTCTTCTGACTTCCGCATTTGTTGGATAGTGACAGAATTCCCTCCACACCTTCACCTACTGTTTCGGACCTGGAACACCCATTCGTACTCAGGCACGGGCCGCGGTGCGCGCTTATGAACGCAACATCTGCGGGAAAGATGTGAACGTATCCAAGTATGGTATGGACTCGAGTACGCTGTGTGAAAGCGCCCTAAAGAGTCACTGAAGCTGTAACGGTAAACCGTTGGCTTTCTGAAACAGTGAGTTACTAATTATTCATATCAGGTCTGCTAACTTTTTTTTATTTTTCCTTCTGTTTTTCTTCAGTGAAGTGCGAGCTTTGTGTCATCACATTGCCACTGAACCAGGGCAGCTGAGCTTCAACAAAGGTGACATCCTGCAGGTTTTGAGCAAGGCCGACCCAGACTGGTTGCTCTGCGCTCTGGACTCCTGTCAGGGTTTGGTGCCCATCATATACGTCACCCTTAACAGCACCGAGGACAGTTAAGATGGGCAGTACTGAGCCATAACTGCCCCTGGAGGAAATGATGAAGAAGATGGAGGCAAGCGTCTCCCACGCACCTACTGCAGGCTGGTTTTGGTTTAATGGGGAAAACTGTACATTTGGGATACTTCTGAAAAAAATAAACATTGTATATA
The DNA here is from genome assembly GCA_037367295.1 of Apogon hyalosoma. Classification (NCBI taxonomy): domain Eukaryota; kingdom Metazoa; phylum Chordata; class Actinopteri; order Kurtiformes; family Apogonidae; genus Apogon; species Apogon hyalosoma. The sequence goes on along the minus strand of JAPQRP010000030.1, from coordinate 1,703,826 downwards.
TAAAACACAAAGAAACATGTAAAGACAAAACATGTTCAGACATGTGCAAGGGAAGCATGCAGGCTTGAACACAAACTGACATCTACATTTGGACAAGTGTGCATGTATACATCCAAAAGACCAGACAAGAACCAAACCCAAAGGCTTTCCAACACACAGTAGGGTGGCGCTTTGTTCTCTGTGATAGCATAACTATGTGACAGTCCCTTCTATATACTGCATAGGGCATGAGGAGAGTCTCCTCACACTCCACTTCACTCTATCAGACAAAACCATGCCTAGCTGTACTTCGTTGGTTGTACTATCTATACTTTCGCCTTGCTGTGCCACACTGGAAACACATATTGTCCAATGAAAAGTCAGGCGGGTTTAATGTCCAGTTGCTTTTTTATCGCTCTTTGATCTCATTCTTGTAGAAACCTTGCTTTAATGTAAGATTTAGGCCAAAAAAAACAACAAAAAAGTGACCTCTTGATCTTGTCCGGGTCTACAGTAGAGGTGTGACTGAGCCGGTGGAAGTCATCAGAGAAAATGCCTGTTCATAGTCATGTTGACATCACACCAGTATCATTTTAGATAGACATCATGCATAGTCTTAGTCATACAAAATAGACCACAGACAGAACATGACGTATCACCTTTCTTACCCATTTAACCCTACTTTATGCATTTCCTGCTGCAAGGCCCTCTGTCAAAACAACATTGCAAAGCCATCATTTCTGTTATTACCCATTAGTACACAAACCAATTCGTCTTAACCCATTATACTGTTACTGTTCGTTTTATGCGATGTCACCTCACAGCGAGAAGGTCCAGGGTTTGATGAGTTTGCATGTTCTCCCTGTGTTTGCGTGAGTTCTCGGGCTTCCTCCCACCGTCCAAAACCATACATTTAATTCTAGGTTAATGGGTCTTTCTAAATCACCCATAGATGTGAATGTGAGCGTGAATGCTTGTTCAGCTCTATATGTTTGTCAGCTCTGCAATGAATTAGCGACATGTTCAGGGTGAACCCCACCTTTGCCCATTGATAACCTGACACAAGCCCCATAGATTGATGTTTTTTCTGTGGGTGCAGAGACATAATGCAGAATTACCTTTTATTCCACCTTCTTCTGGATAAATTCATGGTTTAACCCATAAAGAGCCAAACGGCCACTGGCGACCAAAAGCACCTACTGATCTAAATGGTTTAATACCTGTTGATCCACTAATCCTATCAATACATGGAAATAATTGGTGTAAAATACAGTTTGTCGTCTTTTCGCGGTCATCAGATTTGACCCATTTGGACGTTCAGAGGCTCCGTAGTTACCATGGAAACACTGTCATCTTCTACAACATTGATCCGCCAGTAAAACCCGTGGAGTTGGATCAACAACAGCGGATGGAGACATTTGCTTTATGTTCCGTTAATGAGAGATTTGCTGAAAAAAAAAAAAAAATCACTTTTTCTTCAGTTTTCTCTGTTTTTGATCTAATAACCAACTTTCGACATGATCAGCAAATTAAATATAGGAAAATACATGATTTACACTGAAAAAATGCAAAATAAGCAGGATAATATAACAATCGATGTTGATAAATCACTTAACAAAGCTTAAATATAGAGGAAAAAATTATTTGGGAACTGCCACAAAAGTAGCACTGGGTCTTTATGGGTTAAATGAATGTAATTGTGTGAGAATTATCCACCATCTCTACACATCAATTCCTCCCAGGACATGAAATGAGTGGCTTTACAGTTTCTCTATTAATGAATATATGACTTACAGTGCTATTTAATGACCGGCTCCATTAATTACTGGTTAGGAAAAGCATCTAAACAAACAGAAAATGAAGGATGTCCAATGAAAGCAAAGTATAGCTGTGGAGGTCTTGTTGAATAAGTTCTAGAAATTCATAGCTGACAAAACCGTTGCCTAATTATTCAGTTGCATTTCAACAGCAGTTAAAGATGTCATTTATGCCTTAAACTGCTTTAGGGGAAAAAAGGGAGATGGGCCTTGTTGGACACTTCATGGCTTGTGGCCTGATATTTGTCTTGACATTATATTTTGTAAATACTGACGTGTCTAAGAACACAGTTGCCCATGTACAGATTTTTCTGGAGACAAAAGGAAAGTATTGTGCAGAAATGGAGGTAATTTTTTAATGTTAGAAGATAAATACATTTTGTGATGGTAGCCATGTGGGCAATCTGTGTAAGTACTATATAAGCCAGGTATAGGTATATGCAAGAAGAAGTGGAAATGTGGCCTTAAGTTCAAAGTAAAGACAAAAAAGCTCAAATTCTGACTGTATTGTATGTACCTGGACATATGTTGCCCAGTCCAACTAATAAAAAACTAAAATGTACATTTATTTAAGGAAGGATTACTTTTAGACATAATATTACCATTTTATTTTTCTTCTTGTGCATTAATGTACAGATTTAGTTTTGTATATTATATTTAACATTAAATTTCATGAAAACGTAATATTCTATCCTCATTGAAATGTAAATATATTTAAATTCTTGAACGGTTAATTTCTGTAATAGACGCATACAAATGAATGTTATCACTGATTTATTAACTAATTTCATTTCATTTTAAATGCCGTCAAAGCGAGTATACACTTTAGTTTGAGCGTAAAAACCATATAAACATGATGGCCATTTTAACTCGCATAGTTACCGCTAACAAAAACATCATGCGATAGGCTACTTCTGTGCGCAGGTTGTTTAAATACAGGACAATGTTCACCGCTGGATAGTAAAAACCAAAGGAATATGGGATCATCACGTGTCAAACTACAGCAGCACATTCAATAGTTAAAACCCAGTGTTTAACAAAAGCTAATGTTAGCACTCATTCACTTCGTAGCTTAGATTACAGCTGTAAGTGCATGAACAATGAAAGCAGAAATCAGATTACTGGACTTAAAGAGCAAATGTGCAGGTGATGTGGTTTAGAGAAGTATCTAATGTTTGTCCTAAAAGTCTGTAGAAGGTGCTAAATGACATCATCACCTAATTTGTATAATTGGAAATGTGCATGTAATTGTAATGAACGATGTAGGAGAGGAATAACACTGTGTTAGGGGCAAAACGTGAGAATAAAAACACCCTAAATATGTTTAAAACTACAAATGAACTATACTCTGTCAGTTCTTGTTTTTTTTTTTTTTTTTTTTTAATGTCCCTATTCCAACCCTCCTCCTTTATCTGGGCTTGGAGACCGACTAAAGTGACCAAAAAGAGACGCTCTGGAGGAGTTACTTAGGTCAGTTATTTATTTGTTTGTTTAGGTTTTATCTTTATTTTCTTCAGTTTGGTTTGGTTTTGAATCTTACGGTCCGCTTAGGAGACGACAGCAAGTCACTGTAAAACATAAAACACCTATAGTAAAACAACTAACATTTTTAATTTTCAGTCTGCATGAACAATGGAAATGGACCAAAAAGAGACAATAGAGAAAACTGTCAGTGTCAATGGGACGGATTTACATTCAGTGATTTGTTTTAAATGAACAAAGATACGTGTTCTCATGTCAGTGTCCAGTAACTCCAGAAAAAGGGGATCGATTTGTCACAAGTGGCTTTTTTGATTCTAGAAGGGTCTGAAAAATCACTAAACGTCCCATCAGAGTGTCTAAGTTGGAAACAGTGACTTTTACAGCTACAGACGGACCGTGTGTTTTTTAATGACTGACACAGAAAATGTGTGTTTTAGCGTTCGAGTCGCATTTAAAAAAAATTGATAAAAGTTTCCAAACAAATTTTAAAAGGTGCTAAATTTGCCGCAAGTTGACTTTTTGAAAAAAAAAATACATGTCGGTAGGGTAGTCAGAAAAGTTGCTAAATCTAGCAACAAAAGTGCAAAGTTGGCATCGATACATGCATGTAGAAAAACAAAGGGGCGACTTGACTCTGAAATGTCTTCTTGTGTTGCTGTCTTTGTACATGACCAAATGCATGGGACACACATCCATAACGTATGAATATTACACAGAAATATGTGTTTTAGTTCAATGAAACATCATGTTACTGATTTAATCACTGTTGTGTCAATATAAAAGCCTTTTTTTTATTTTATTTTTTTCTATTTACATTGCCATATTGTAACACTATCAAACACTAATGCTAAGTGGGAAGTACTTAAATGCTAATATTAGTTTTTGTCCAACAGTAGCTGTACTTGACCGTCCTACAGTGAGTAGGAACGGCCAGCGTGTAAATCTGGTCGGTGGAAGTTGCCTGTTTTAGTGGAAGTTGCCTGTGATGAGCGCATCAGTCCTCCAGGCGATCTGCTGTTCATTGACATCCTGTTCACACTCATTGGAACAGAGGGTAAACACACATATACGTGTTAAAAGCAGATGGAGGGAGGCTCAGGGCAAAGAGGCAAGGGTTCACTTTGGATTTGGCTGAACATTTTTGTGCATTGAAGTGATGGAATAAAAACTGGACGTTTTCTCTCTGCTGCCTCCTGCCTGTAAATACCTTCAGCTTTAGTGACACTGCTCCTCTCTCCGTGTCCAGGCTTTATGATGTATAGGTATGAGATTATCAAATACTATGGATGTTAAATAACAAAGTGCTCATGTGATCACAAACCCATGCGTGTCCTGTGTCATTTTTTCTGTTTTAACAAATCAGAACCAACGTGTTGTGGCTTGTAAATACTTTTACTTAGGCTTTTTTAGTCAGTTTGGAGTGCGTTATCAAGTGTGATTGTTTCTAATGTTGTTTTAGTCGAGTATTTAGTGTTAGAGGGGTTTTTTTTAGCCCTGTTAGCAGTTGGCACACTGTCATCCCGGGGCTAACATTAATAACGACAACAGTCATCTAGACCAGGTGTCACTAATCCTGGTCCTGGTCCTGGAGGGCCGGTATCCTGCACGTTTTAGACGTTTCCCTCTTCCAGTCCACCTGACGCTTATCAGGCTTCTGCGGAGCTTGATAATAGGCTGATCATTTGAATCAGGTGTGTTAGAAGAGGGAAACATCTAAAACATGCAGGATACCAACCCTCGAGGACCAGGGCTGGTGACCCCTGATCTAGACCAGGGGTGTCAAACATGCGGCCCGGGGGCAAGATCTGGCCCGCCAAAGGCTCCAGTCTGGACCATGGGATGAACGTGTGAAATGCCAAAATTACACTGAGATCATTTTAGTTCAGGTTCCACATTCAGACCAGTTTAATCTAAAGTGGATCAGAACCGGTACAATCCGATCATAATGACCCATAAACTAGAAGAGCACTCGGAGAGCACAGACCTCCGCCAAGGCAGATCTTTACTGTACTGGTCCGGCCCACTTCACGTCAAATCTGGCTGATTGTGGCCCCTGAAGTAATATGAGTTTGACAGCCCTGATCTAGACCTTCACCTGTACCAGGGGCAAGTATCATTCAACACCAGGTAAGAGCAAACATCAGGGCTAGTTGTTATGCCAGTCACTATTCAGACGAAACAAATTAGATTTGGGTCATATAATGAACTACATACATCTCACAAAAACTACATTCAACAAACAAAATTCTGTGGCTGGTAATAAAAACACTCCAGAGGCAGACTGCGGTCAAGCCGGCCCGGATACTCCTCTGCATGGTCCAGCCAGCCCCTAGTGTTTCTCATGTACGCTCTTTATCTGATAGTTACAGTAAAGCGGGTCGTCCAATAACCGAAGGGTTGGTGGCTCCAGTCCCGCTCTGACACTTCACCCACCCTTCCTCCAGTGGCACTCACACTGGTGTATGAATGTTCAGTGGTGAGAGGGGTCAGAGGTGCCACGCCTCCGTCAGCCTGCCCCACACCCGCAGCCGTGGCCGCAGGTGTAACCCACCACCACCAGAGGGAGAGTGTGAGAGCAAATGAATAATGGCTCAACAATGTAACGTGCTTTGAGCGCCAAAAAAAGAGCGACAGAAATCGAATCTATTATTCAAGCAATTTGGCTAAAATGGTTTCAAGGCTATTTTTAACATGAAATAAAATATTTTTCTTCCATAAGTATTTCAGAAATCTGGTATTTTTGGTATTATTACTTAATATATTATTAGCACAAACACTATGAAGTACTTTAACTGTGTACTTTTGGAGTAAACATACTCCAAAATCCCTTCCAGGCTGCAAAAGTGTTTTCATCTGAAATAGTGTTAAAAACCAAATTAAATGATGAATAAAGTTCATTTTTCTAACAGTTACCTCATGAATCTAGTATATTTGGTATTATTACTTAATATACTATTAGCACAAACACTATGAAGTACCGTGTACTTTTGGAATAAACATACTCCAAAATCCCTTACAGGCTACAAGTGTTTTCATCTGACATTTTGTAAAAGACTAAATTCAATGATGAATAACATTAATTTTCTGATAATGACATCATGATTTTGGTATTTTTGGTATTACTTCATATACTATTAGCACAAACACTATGAAGTACTTTTACTGTGTACTTTTGGAGTAAACACACTCCAAAATCCCTTACAGGCTACAAGTGTTTTTGTCAGAAATTGTGTAAAAGACTAAATTCAGTGATGAATAACATTAATTTTCTAATAATGACATCATGAATCTGGTATTTTTGGTATTATTACTTCATGTAGTATTTGCACAAACACAATGAAGTACTTTTACTGTGTACTTTTGGAGTAAACATACACCAAAATCCCTTCAAGGCTGCAAAAGTGTTTTCGTCTGAAATAGTGTTAAAGACTAACTTCAATGATGAATAAAATAAAATTTTCCAACTCTGACGCTGTTTATTTAAAGTCAAAATATTACATAGTTCCGCTTTGCAAATCCATTTTCACGGAGGACTTTTCCAGAAGAACCGGAAATTGTGAGGAGACGTTGTTAGCCCCGACGCTAGCTAGCTTAGCTTTGGCCAAAATGGACGTAAAAAAAAAAAAAGACTTATTAATGGAACTGAAACACACAGATCACCTTTATGACAGAGACACTTAAGTTTTCCTGCACAAAGAAAGGAGGTTTGATTTTGTATAAATAATGAGCATCTCTGGTGAGTAGGCTATGAGATTTTTCATGTAAATTTGGTGCGTTTTTGCCTTGTTATTTGATAAATATTGACTATGAACTGCTCCAGATGATGTACATGGTACAGTTGTGGTCGGTACATAGACAGTTGCCACAGTGTTGAACTTTATTTAGAGCTGTTAGATAAATCTGGAAACAAAAACCATCAATATTTGCTCTGATTTGAACATTGTATTGTAGTGTATTCCCCTGGCAAACTTATGTTGTTTTCTTGTATACATTATTTGTATACTCTACTTCATTAAAAAAAAAGATTTAATAAAAAACAAAAACAAAAAAAATATACCACGCTCACAGCAAGTTGCATAAACAAAAAAAAAAAAGCAAGAAAAACAAACCTTGCCACTTACGTCATCAATACCGGAAGTAAACAGATACGCCGCCATATTGGAAGAAAAGAATGGAGGCAAGAGAGTGACAGACTGTGTGTTTAGCAGCTGCTTTATGAGTGATTAGATATTTTAAACGGGTTATTAGTGACAGTTTGTCACTTATATATGGTAGACTGTTTTCAAAGTCTGAACCCTGCTGAAAAGCATCAGTTTGCTGAGAAACTGGCTGTGACTGATGGGTTTGACCCTTACGAAGACACGTGCTGAGTGGGAGCACAAAAGTTCACCATGACTACAGTTATGAAGTACAATTATCTGTGTAACAAGCCTGGAACTCCTCTGTCTAGCTTGTGGGTTGTCTTCCAATATGGCTGTGTAAACATAAATCACGTGACCCCTGACGTCATGTGGCAAGGGTCTATAGAGGTTTGGAGTTGTCTTAACTAGGGGTGTGTACTGGCAAGAATCTGGCAATACGATACAAATCACTAGGATCAGGATACATATATCGCAATACATCTCGATACTGTTAACAAGGTGATTTTTTTTTTTTTTTGTTTGTTTTGCTTCTTTCTTTAAAAGATTATTTCCCAGAAAACTAACATCTGCCTCTTACAGACAGTACAAAGTGCTTTTAGGATGCCTGAAATAACCATTACTTAACAAAACAGTGTTTCAATTTCAAAAAACTACATGCGACCTGCGATATCGCAATACTGCTTTTGTTGTATACGAACAACAGAGCAGAAATACGTATGTGAAGATAGAAATAAAATGAACAAAGTTCTCATGTGAGTATAGAAATAAAAGAACTTGCTGCGTTCCTCAAAAAAATATAAACAAAAAAGAAAAACAAAAATTAACCCCCTGCCATATCTGCATTTGAATAAATGCCAAAAAAATATCGATACAGTACTTTTTAATATCGATACAGTATAATCATGAAATATCATGATATATTGTGGAACTGATATTTTCTTACACCCCTAGTTTTAACTAGGTTTAGAATAATGGTATTCACCCTCAATGCAGGAAATGTCTCTCTCTTAATGCCATGCTCTGCTGTTTTGTGTTTTTTGTATAATATTGCTGGTTTCTATAATTGTGATGTCATAGTGGTGGTATTAAGAGGTTGAGTAAGTCTCCACTGAAGGCCCAGGTACCAAATGCACAGGCCACCACTGACTGTACTGTATGTATGTTCTTCTTTAAAGTAGTCAGGATGTACTTCATCCACTAGGTGGCGCTGCTCTCCTGTGAAAAAATTGAGCAGGGACTCAGTCCTCTCTGTCAATGGCCATATACAATATACTTTCAATTTAAGACTTCAGTAACCCTCAAAGAGCCAAACAGCCACTGGCAACCAAAGTATCTACTGATCTAACATGTTTAATAACCTCTGATCCACTAATCCTATCAATACATGTAAATAATTGGTGTAAAATACAGTTTGTCATCTTTTCATGGTCATCAGATTTGACCCATTTGGACGTTCGGAGGCTCCGTAGTTACCGTGGAAACACCATCATCTTCCACAACATTGATTCACCAGTAAAACCCATGGAGTTGGATCAATGACAGTGTATGGACACACTAGGTTTATGTTCAGTTAATTATATATTTGCTGAAAAATTCCCTTTTTCTTCAGTTTTCTCTGTTTCTGATATAATAACCCTCACCATTAATCTGATCTTAAATGAACATCTACATGATCAGTGAATTAAACAAGGAAAATGTCAGATTTTCACTGATAAAAGGAAAATTCAGAGAATAATGTCGCAATAAAGGGTGATGTCTCCTAAGGAAAGTTAAATAGAGAAAAAAATAGCACTGGGTCTTTATGAGTTAAGTTCTTAAATTAAAGACTTCTTTTACAAATCAGTTGGGGCTCTGTCTAGGCTAGCCTGTATGATGACATTTCTTCAGAATTTTCTAATGAAGAGTAGATTTAGAAATCTCATGTATTCTCAGAACTCTTGAATTACATTATGATGAAATTATGGATGGTTTTGCATAGTGGAACAAATAAACTGTCAAGCACTGTAGCTGTTTTGCAAGATGTTGGAGGTGGAGGAGAGCGAGGGCACTGCAAAAAAGGGGTGTCTGAAAACAAGATAAAAACACTAAATCTGAGGAAAAAAGGGACTCCAAACAAGTGAAATATCTGTCTGTGCAGCAAGATAATTTCACTAGACAAGATTTCTTGAATTAAAATGATTAAATCTAGAAATAAGCATTTCCACAGATGTATGAACACTTAAGATAAGAAATTAACTCTTAAAACAGGATAAATTATCTAACACTTCTAAATTTAAGTCATTGGGGTTTTTTTTTACTCTGTAAGAACCAAACAATTTGCAGTGGGGGCGCCAAGCTAACATTAACCCACTGAAAACACACACCATTCTACTTGTTTTACACCGAGTATCATTAGCAGCTCCAAATATGTAAATACATACAACTGTATTTGATTTCAGTGTATCAGTCTCACTAACTGACAGCCCATAATATGTAATTCAAAATAAATTAATGTGAATATTAGTCAACTTATGCTAACAGGGATATTGTATTATAACAACTGGTAAGGGTCAGAATCTTCTGATTTCTACAGTCACACTATCAGGTAAAATGTTTTATTCAAGTTTGTAAGTTCTATACAGATGATCGGAACCATTCATATCTGATATCAACCATTAACCAGTAATAGACATCTGTCATGAAAAAGACACCCATGGGTTTAGAAAAATTGGTTTTATTTTGCAAAATGGATGCTTAAAGGTTTATAAAAAGGAAATAGTGCCGCTTCTTATTCACAGTTACATGCTCAGTTGCTGACAAATTCACATTTGTTCACTTTTCTTCCATCATCCTTGCCTTTATATTGCTAGCACATCAAATAATTACAAATAACACACAATATAAAAAGATTTTCAATTGAATGTGTTTATTCATTGGTTTGATCCGTCCTTCTTCAGTCAGACATCCACTCTGCTGCTTTTACACATTCTTCATTCCACGGCAAGGCTTGGGCTGTTGGTAGAGAGATATTTAGAAAAAGAGGCAAATAATTGAATGAATGTAACACGATTTATGTCATCACACCTCTGCTTTTTATGTTTTCTGGCTGGCTGTATGCCTCATACTCATTTTAATCCAACAAAATCATTCAACACCAGGCCTTTTTAAAGTAAAACATACCTTGTAGTTGCGTTTCTTGCAGAATTTCTTCAGGTTATCCACATGGGTCACTATGTTTTTCACCCATGGTTCATTGTGAGGCACACAGAGCGTCCTCTGCTGTCTGGTTACGAGGCTGTGGAGAACCAGAGGATGCACATCAGACTGTGTGGACACATGTTAATATGAGAATTTGCAGAGAATCGCATAGTTTAGCCCCTTTTCCACCAACATTCCCAGGAACGTTTATTACCAGGTATTTATTCTGGGTAAAAGAATTCCTAGTAATCTGTGGTTTGTGTTTCCACTGCACCTCCAAATTCAGGGAAATTGATTCAAACTGGGCTCAGGTGTTTTAAGTCGCCAACTCAATGTCCGGCTGGATTTCTTTTGAGCGTATTTACCAAATAACACAGACAGATGATTCAAATGAACTTGAGGGGCAGAGGTGAATACGCTTCACTTCTTCGACCAGTTCTTGTAGCTTCTCCTGTTTTGGTCCATTTTCCAAACGATCAAAAGACAAACAAAGTGAATCTAGTAGAAACCGAAACAAATTTGCAGCCACTGGCTTAAGCTTGGAGGGTGAACATACTGTAAATGTGAAACCCTGCAAGTGTGCTCCACCAATCAGTGTTCTTCAGCACACAGACCCACCCCGAAGAATTCCATTGTCGTCCCGCCCCTCTACTGGGAACTTTTTTATTGGGTAATTTCAGTGGAAAAGCACCGAGGTTTTTCAGAATCTCTGGTAGCGTTAAAGCTCATGGTAAAGTTCCTGCTCTTTTTATGCCTGATCCCATCTTTTCATTCATTTCATCCCACTACCCACATGAGGTGAACTTACATCATTGCATCGATTGCACAGCCGTGACCGCTGGTCTGGCGTTGGTAATCCACAAAAGCACCTTTTTCAACTTGCATGTTTTTGACCGCCAAGCAGCAGTCAGCGGGCATCTCTGCATCTGTCCCTGGAAGACAGGAAGACATCAGAACATTCTGTAAACAAGCAAAACACATCTGGAGGACCCCCCACTTAAAGAAATAATGAATGATTTACAAGAACAGCTCAGTACAAACCCCCCCTAAAGGCATCCCATACCATTCTATGTAGAATCCAACACCAAATGGCTTTACTTTGAAGAGTTTCTGCTATCAGTAAATGACATTGTATACGAACAATGAACCTGTTAGTCCTTTGACCTACATAATACAACACCTTAAAAAGGGCGTGTTGGAATTTATAATGTTTATCCAACAATCTACTATGTCTATAAAGAACTGAAAGGGTTTCATACATAACTGATATGGAAAATAGTCTAAGAAGCCACTGCTAATTAGAAAAGTACTGTGTTAAATCTATGGCTAAGCCCACGATTCTGTCATTTATTGGCTTTTTATGGACTGTATGTGTCTGAAATATGGTAGCGGTGATACTCTGCTCATCATCTGCTCATCAGTTGAGGTTTTAAACCAGCAAAACATAAAGAGAGAGCTGGTTTGAACTGAAGAAAACAAAAAACAAAGCAAAATTCTTTGTATCAGACTATGTGAAACCAACTACATAGATAAAGTTTCCTGCTCTGCATCAGTTTTTGTCATATTGACATGTTCATTCATTTCAGTCTATTAACAAAAAAATCTCAAAGCACATATTCTGTTATGAACAGTAGATATACAGGTGCGTACACCTGTATTTCCCAAAAATAAGCTCATAAAAGGACTTATGGTGCATTCAGGTGCACCTTGTCAACTGTGAAGTCCATATTTCAGTGGCCACAAAGACATTTTTTCTCAACAAACAAAATGTCAAAATCATGTTTTCCTCTTTCTCTTTCTCCTGTGTTTAAATAGACACTTATTCTATTAAAAGACCTTGTTTGTTAAAATTGTCATATTACTTAGCAAGTCAACATTTTATAAAGAAAATTATTAGAAATATGATGTTTTAGATTTTTAGGAGTCAAGACCAAACTGGAAGACTCTGCAAACCCATGCTTTTTGTTCTTTAGAGACTGGGTCTTTTTTTTTTATGTAAAAGTTGAATATGTGAAATCTTAAATTGAACAGGTTTATATATTTAACTCCTGCAGCTTGGGTTTTATTTTATTGTTAGTTTTAATTAAAATCTGTGCTGTAATGTCAAACAGGTATTTTTCAACTGTAAATGAAGTTTTTATATGTGATTTACAATGTGATATATGCCTCAAATACAGCATCTATGTTTTTAAATCCTCACTGCCTGGGAAAAACAAGATGATATACTGTACGCACTGAAAGATGTTCTCTAAGCGAGGAAGAGTGTTTAAACTCACCTATGCAGAAGCAGGTCATGAAGAGGATGCAGATGAAGACTTTGGCGTCACCCCACAGATCCATGTCTGAAGTGTAGTTATCTGTTATTATCAGAGGTGGACTGGATTATAAGATGCTTGCTCTTCCTCTCAGCACCTGCAGTGACAAAGGAAGTGAGTGCATCTGCCATTTATATCCTTATTTTACTCTTTCAGTTTCCATTTGTGTCCACTCCTCCCCACGGTCACTTAGGGAATATCCTTAAATATTGTCTGAAAGGGAGCGAAGAGGCAATTATAGTTAAATTTCATTTCCTGGCTCTTGTCTGGCTGTGAACTGTACCTCCCTGTCACCTCTGGGTAACAACACACACACGTACCAGTAGAGTGAGACAACACTCAGAGAACCACTGAATTACGCCGACATAGTTGATAACATTCAAGTAAATATATTGTTATTTATATCAGTATCTGCCCTCAGGTTCCTGACTCAGAACACTCATGTGTTTTGTGAAAAAACATTAGAAAGAAAGGAAATGTTCAAGTTCGTCTCTAAGCTCTGACTGCGTTTACATCAAACATAATAAACCGTATAGTGAATATTATATCATCACAATAAGAAGAAATGGGCAATATAGTTTAACATTATGAGGCTTTTTCTCGGTTTATTGTCTATTCCAGCTTGTTTCTTCTCTTTAAAAATGTTCATCTTATGACGTCATTTTTGTCTTTTTGTCATTTTCATCTTATGCCTTTATTATGCTTGAGGTAATGTCATGTCGATATGTGAACACACACACACACACACACACACACACACACACACCATTAGAGTGAGACAACACTCAGTACCACTGAATTACACTGGCATAGTTGATAACATTCAAGTAACTCTTATTTATATCAGTATCTGACGTCAAGTTCCTGACTCAGAACACTCATACATGTGATGAAAAAATATTCGAAAGAAAGGAAATGTTCAAGTTCGTCTCTAAGCGCTGACTGCATTTACATCAAACATAATAAACCGTGTAGTGAATATTATATCATCACAATAAGAATAAATGCGCAATATAGTTTAACATTATGAGGCTTTTTCTCTGTTTGTTGCCTTTCAGTTTTTCTTCTCTTTAAAAATGTTCATCTTACGACATAATTTCTGTCTTTTTATGTCATTTTCCTCTTGCTGCGCCTTTTTTATGCTTGAGGTAATGTCATATCGATGTCTGAACCCACACACACACCATTAGTGAAATATAGAACGCATCAAGACAGATGAACAAACAAAAGTTTTATGTGTCTTCAGGGAGAAATCAGAACTGTTTAGCCTTTTGACACCGTGAATGGCCCTCTGGGGAGATGTTTGGAGTTTATCCAACTGGAAGGAGACCAAGGAGGGATTACATCTGTCAGCAGCTCCAGACACTAAAGAAGAGGCGGACGTAGAAGTAATTGAGCTTAAAAAGTGGAAGTTGTTTTGACAAGTAAATGAATCGGATCAAAACTCAAAAAACACCTTTGTTTTTACAGTTTAGAGTGGTTTACTGCTTCATGCATTCTCATGTTAACAGTGAGTGAAATCACACAGGTGACGTTTAATGAGTTATGTTAAAGTAAATACGGCTGAAACAATTGATTAATTGACTCGAACTAATTAAAACAATTATTTGATTACAATTTTCCTGAATCGAAGCTTCATTTCGCTGCCGTTAAACATTGGTTCCGCTGTTGTGTTTCACACGGACGCTTATTGTGACGCACACGACGCCAGGATCAACACACAGTTGTTTGTTAGTTCCATCTGAAGTTGTTCATAAGTTGGATCCAAATGTGTTGGAAACTGCAGTGAACATATTGTTTGTGGATGTCATTGGACTGGTTTGTTGTTTATAGATATTGAATGAATGAACTGAACTTCACATTTCTTTCTTTCTTGTCAAATAGAACTGATCACTTTAAAATATCACCTTGGATTTTAGGAAATGTCTGTCAGATCAATCATTTATCCAAATACTTATTACTTTCATCTATGTCCAAACTAATTAGGGCTGCAACAACTAGTCGACTAATTGACAAATAGTTGAAGGCAAAACTAGGTCGTTAGTGATGTCATGTTCTTTTGTTTAAGGAAAGTGTCATTGGACTTGTTTGTTGTTTATAGATATTTATACTTTTATATTGTTGTTGTTATTTCTATATAGATATATTTTAATATCCTTAATCTTTTATACTTTTTGTGTTTCTTGTTTCAGCTGGTTCTGGAATAGAGGACAAGTTGTCATTCATTTTCACATGTCTTTTTCACATTTTTGCTATTTTTTTCACCTATTCAAATAATCATTTAATCGAATTGAAGAAAATAATCAATAGCTGCTTACAAATATAATAAGGTATACAAAACATTTTAAGGTTCTACCACTTCATTTAGTTTAATTACACTAAGAAGCTTTTGGGAGTCATAAGTTTGTCATTTTCAGACATGTTTGTTTCACGTTTGTGCTTTTTTTCCACCCACTCAAATAATCAGTTATTCGAGTCAAACAAAATAATTGATCAATTAATCAATTACAAAACTAACCGATAGCTGCAGCTCTTTAAAGTAAAGAAGCACTTTCTTGCATATGGTGAAAAAGAGGAAGCAAAAGTAACAAACTCTGCCATATTTTAATGTTAACAATGACATTAACTCTGATGACCTTCATCAGCGTTAATGTTTAACTGGAGTTCAGTCACAGGCTGTAAGAGCTAATAGAGCGTTTACAGACAGTTTCAGTTTCTTGTAAATCTTGTCTTGGACATCTTCCTAATCTGATTTGCTTTGGACTTTCCCTACTGAAGCCCTTACGAGAAAATAAAAAAACTTGATAGACAAGAAGTGTATCTGGAAGCAAAACAAACAGTAGTCCTTTCCAAGAATGTGGGATGCAGTCAAGTTTACAAGGGAAAGAACATGTTTGTGCAAATCAACGACTGACTGGCAGGAAAAAGCTTTAGTTTCCCTGAGGCAGTTTTGAAAACCCAGACACTAAATCTGACAATTCTTTTGATCCCAGCAATTTCATTTCTGTTGAGATTGTTTGAATTCTATGAAATATGAAAACTAAAGAAACTAATGTGAAATAAATATCGCGATATATTGCTGAACCGATATTTTCTTACACCCGTAATCAGAAACAGAAAGCTGAAGAAAAAGTGACTTTAAACAAATATTTCAGTAACTGAAGGTGAAAACAACTGTCTCCATCCACTGTCACTGATCCAGCTCCATGGGTTTGACTGGTGGATCAATGTTGTAGAAGATGACGGTGTTTCCACGGTAACCACGGAGCCTCTGAACGTCCAAACGGGTCATATCTGATGACCGTGAAAAGATGAAGAACTGCATTTTACACCAATTATTCACATGTATTGATAGAAATAGTGGACCAACAGGTATTAAATACTTTAGGTCAGTAGATGGTTTTGGTTGCCAGTGGCCGTTTGGTTCTTTACGGGTTAATAAGGAATATAAAGTATTCAATGATGCCCAGAGGAGCCTCCAGACCAGAAGCATCTGTTCCTGTGGCTCTGGTGTCTTTAACATGGTTTTATGGACCTGTGTTACATTATGCTGTGGTTCTGTGTAGAGCTGTGTTCTTTTAAATGTGCCACCACAACTTTCTACCGCTTTCACATCGTGTCCAGTTACTTTTGGGACATGTCATTGACTGTGGTTATTATGGTCTATGTTTGTACATCTGTGTAGTTTCATTTTTGGTTGGGTTTGCTGCTGGTCGGGGTCATAGCGTATGGACCGAGGCCTTTCTGCAGACGCCTACGTTCACTTTGTGGCCCGTGTCCTTTGGTTTATGTCACACCCAGTGGTAGTTGACGAGTGTCATTTCCAAAGAGAGGAACGTGTCACAGTACACTACCCCGCCTGAGGATCCAAGATTGTGAAACGTAGCCTTAACAAGCCTCTTTTAAAGTTTGGAACGAGGCCCAGACATGCTATAAAAGTGTTCTTTAAAATCTAAAACTCTCACAGAACAAAAAGCCAAAGGATAGAATAAAGGATTGTTCCGGTATCTGTCACTGATGCCAACTTGGAACTTTCGTTGAGAGATTTGGCAGCTTTTCTGACAACTGTATAAACTTTTTTTTTTTCTAAAAGCCTTTAGCCAGAAATAAAGCCACTTTTAAAATTTGTTAGGACACTTTTATCAACTTTTGAAAAGTGACCCAGACCAGTCACCCAGCTAAATTGAAACCTCTGCTGCTGTCAACTGTAAAGGGAAACCAGGGAATCACTGACACCAAGACCTTAAAGGACTGATATTTTGCCTTTTTTAAATGGAATTCTTCATTTTCAAACCTTTCCCTGTGGTCTCCATAAACTGTAAATGCTCTGCTTGGGTCTGAATTCTTCATTCATTCAACTCCACAGCTCCATCTTCAACCCTATTCCCTTTAAATGCAAATGAGCCACTTAAGCCCCGCCCCCTCCAGGTTGTTGGCTGTGCTGCAGGCACTGATGACAACTCAGCACTTTAGCTGCTAGATTTAGCAACTTTTCAGACTACCTAGTCTTTCTTTTTTTTTATTATTATTTCAACAAATTTATCTACTTTTAAAATTTATGTGGAAAATTAGATTAACTTTTGAAAAGTCACTCAAACACTAAAACTCACACATTTTTCCTCTAAATGACACTAAATGATTTTCTGTGTCACAGTCATAAAAACCCACGGTCTGTCTGTAGCTGTAAAAGTCACTGTTTCCAACTTAGGCACTTTGTTGGTATATTTAGTGATTTTTTCAGACCCCTTTAGAGACTCTTTATCAAAAAAGTGAAAAATCAATCCCCTTTTTCTGGTGTTTTTGGAGACTCTTGACGTAAAAACACGTAAAACAAACCACTGAATATGAATCAGTCCCACTGACACTGACAGTTTTCTCTATTGTCTCTTTTTGGTCCATTTAGATTGTTCATGTAGACTGAAAATTTAAAATGTTCTGGTTAAAAATGTTCATGTTTTACTGTGACTTGTTGTTTCCTAAGTGGACTGTGAGGTTAGAAACCAAACCAAACTGAAGAAAATGAAGATGAAACCTAAACAAACAACAACAGATTAAGGAGGAGGGTTGGAACTGGGACATTTAAAAAAAACAAGAATTGACAGAGTATAGTTAATTTGTAGTTTTAAACATATTTAGGGTGTTTTTATTCTCACTTTTTGTCTCTAATACAATGTTATTCTTCTCTCCTACGTCGTTCATCACAATTACATGCACATTTACAATTATGCAAATTAGGTGATGATGCCATAGCAACTTCTAGACACTTTAAGGACAAACAATAGATATTTTCATAACAGAGGAGTTTGAAACTGGGCTTTTTAATGTTAATTTAATGCATCACAAACACCGACTGTTACTCTCCATGTGTGAAAGTGCAGTTACTGTCACCAGTAATTTACAGTCGTGTTGGGCGTTTAAATAAAACCATACTCGATGAAACCTCCAGGAGTCAACTCCAGCTCAGCCGTTCTAATCACACCGTCTAATCTTGCGTCCTGTTTTAACCACAAGACTTTCTCCTTCTCCATGTGACACGTCACTGCTGCTGTCGGCTCTTGAAACCACATCACCTGCACATTTGCTCTTCGACCATGTCCAGTAATCTGATTTATGCTTGTCATTGTTCATACACTTTCATTCTTACCTGATTATGCTGATCACTGCCAAGGATAACAAGTTCCCGTATCACCTGTGTAACTGCTCAGTAAACCACTCACATCCATCACACCCATCATCCTCAGCACATTCCAGACCAAAGCAGCTCAGATGCCCCCGCATCTGTCTGAATGTGAGCACTGGACTATAACGCAGATAACAGCATGAAGTGGCTGAGGAAGACAAATAATTACAATCATGTAAACTTGCTTAACATGTAACTCTGTGTTTTTCAACCTTGGGGTCGGGACACCATGTGGGGGTCGCCTGGAATTCAAATGGGGTCGCCTGGAATTTCTAGTCATTGATTAAAAATAAAACCTTACTAATAAAAAATATATGGTGAGTTGACAAGAGACAATCACAATATATCAAAGACATGACAAACTGAAGCTGAAACTGAAGCACTGCGGTACTGTTTATCTGTCAGATGTTCAAACTGAAGCACTGCGGAACTGTTTATCTGTCAGATGTTCAAACTGAAGCACTGCGGTACTGTTTCTCTGTCAGATGTTCAAACTGAAGCACCACGGTACTGTTTATCTGTCAGATGTTCAAACTGAAGCCCTGTGGTACTGTTTATCTGTCAGATGTTAAAACTGAAGCACTGCGGTACTGTTTATCTGTCAGATGTTCAA